>JAOANK020000092.1:1784920-1798664 GCA_026257165.2 Telfairia occidentalis | reverse complement strand
TGGGCTTGAGCCTGGGCTTGGCAGTTGGGTCCACGTTATAAAATTCATAGGCCCGCCCAGATATTTAATCATCATGAGAACGACAATTTTTATGTCTTTCAGTATTGACTCAGGAGAAGAGTAGCGAAAGCTGGAAGCTTTATTGTTGAGAATGGTTTTGGGGCTTTAACGTATTCTGGGGGCTGGCAGAAGAAACCCTAAAAAGGAAGAACCGGAAGAAGAAGAGGAACAGAAAAGAGAGATAGCTTCAAATTTATCAGATCGGATCGTAATTAATCCACCAATACCTCTTGTATGTACGTCGAATTTTATCCCCCTTTGCAATTTTCAATGTTTTTATATTTTGTCCGTCTTTGTTAAGTTGTTCTGTCCATTACTGCGTTGTCATGTGTCGCTCCGCTGAGAGAGTTTCACGCGTGACGCAGTAAATTCTTCGATTGTTTTGTAAAATTTCTCCCCTTTTGTGTGTGTGTGTGTGTGTGTTTGTGTGTGTTTGCTTTGCCGTTTATACCATGTTGGTCCTTTGAAACCTCCTCATATTCAATGCGTTAATATTTTTGCGATTGAGTTTGGCAACTGAGTTGTATTGTTGCGCGTGAGGTGAAGTATGGTTTCTAATGTCAAGGTCCGCTTTTCTGTTAAGGGAATCAGAAGATTGATGTTTCTGAATTCTGGGAAGGATTATATTTATGAGGATTCCAATTTAGATACGAGGCCAAGGTTTATTCATGGGACTTGTTAAGTGTTGGTTCGTCATGGCATAACTATGTCTATTTGGTGCGTATATTACAGGAAAGGTTTTCAAACATTGTGCTCCTGAATCTTTTGAACGAACATCCAGAGCTTTGCAGGGTGTATTCGTGACTCATTTTTCCTGCGATAATGGATCCTGGGCGCTATGGTCTTCAACAAGGATGGGAGAATAACAGCGTAATTGTGGTTTCCTCCTTAATAATCACCTCTATGGATGATAATTCCAGAAATTATTAGGGCTATGTGAATGTCCATTTCTTTTCCGGCATCTCATCTTTAAAGAAAAAATGAGAGAGACATGGGGCATTGAGGATGTGGACTGGATTTGCCTAACCTCGTAAGATCATTGACTATTTGTGCTGACATAGCTTATTCTCTTGAATCCACAGGCTTTGGAGGGTTATGGTAATGTTCATGAGCCAAACTTCCGGTGAGTATTTACTCTTGACCTTCATCGCAAATAATTTTTTCACAATGTTGGGAAAAATTGTGCATGAAAATATTTTAATTTTAATCTATTCAAATGCATTGTTGAGGAAAAATGCTTTTTTTTTTTTGGTACTCCTACTCCTAGGATCCTTATTCATATTGTCAAAGTTTAGTCTGTATCATGTTATATATGTTTCTTCCATCCCATTTTTATATCATTTTTGCAGGGTTGGTGGAGCATATGATGAGCGAAGGTTTTTAGATGAACGATACACGAGAGATAACTCTTACCCAAGAGATGCCTTTCACCATGATATTGCCAATAGGGAAGACTATCCACCACCAGCACCTTCAGCGTCTGGTATTTGGTCTCAATCAAGGAGAAGAAGTTATGAAGATGAATACCCTATTGATAGGGGATCAAGACGACATGAAAAACCATATAATGAGTCATATCATGACTTGGATGCTTTTAATGACCATGAGATTGATACATATCAAGAGTTTGATAGATTTCATGATGGTTATCGCAGTCTCAGTAATCTCCGCGATCATGGAATTGACAGGCTAGATCGATTTGGGAGTCGTGAGAGTGATGATTATGCATATGATGATTATGATTACAAGTCTAACGTGGCTCATCAAAAGAGAGATGATAGTTATGAGAGGGATTATGATTATGGGCGGTATCGTTATGATTCTGATTATGATAGAGGTAGTAGAAGAGAGGGTAATTGGAGAAGGCGTGAATCACGTGATCGTGACCGTGACAAGAGAGGTTCTAGTTGGGATAGGGATCAAAGTCCTCATAGAAGGCATGATAGATCTAAGTCTCGTGGGCGTGATGATCGTTCTAGATCAAGATCTCCTCGGGGTCGAAGCCATGGACGAAATTATCGAGAGGATAGTTATGATGACATTCGACATGAAAGGTCTGAGAGGCGTAGGGATCGGGAAGAGAAACGAGAGCGTGAGCATTATTCAGTGGTAATCTTTCTTGGTCTCAGTTTACTGTTTATATTTTTACTCATTATTTATGAGAGAACAAGACTGTGTGATTTGTAACACATTCATGCAGGCTCCATCTGCCACTATAGTTGTGAAGGGTCTTTCTCAAAAGACAACTGAAGAAGATCTCTACCAAATCCTTGTAATATTTAGTTCAATATTTATTTGAAGTGCTTGTGTCTTGCACCTTAGATATGAACTTCATAAGATTTTTATAATGTGCTTCATCATAGGCTGAATGGGGACCCCTCCGTCATGTGCGTGTGATCAAAGAGCGCAATTCTGGCATTTCACGTGGTTTTGCATTTATTGATTTTCCTTCAGTGGTAACTATAAATTTTCAAACTTTGTGCTGCTTAATTATGTCATATTTTCTAGATGGATATGTATAATCGTCCTTATTTATGAAATAGGGAGCAGCACAAACTATGATGGACAAGATTGGGGATGATGGTCTAGTTATTGATGGCAGAAAGCTTTTCTTTGAGTACAGGTTTCTTCATTTTATCCCTGTAATTAAATGTATTTCTCAGTTGATAAAACTCGTATTTGTCTAATTACTTAAGTTCTTTTTATGTTACATATTTTTGTACCTCCTTGGAGTTCAACAGGCTGGAATTTTGAGAATTAGTCATTCCTTAATTTTGTTCAGTCCTTAATATCATATCATCAATGATATTGTTTTCTATCCCTCCAAAAAAAATCATTTTTATGGAATGTATGCCTCGGCAAGTCCACGATTAATTTTCTTGTGCAAGCATATGTTTCATTTTCATCTGTTATGTATTGCAGTAGTAAGCCAACTGGGGGTGCAGGAGGATCTTTTGCTGCTGAAAATACTACGAGATCTGGTCATTTTAGCAAGAACATGGCTATGCCCTCTGATTGGATGTGCACAATCTGTGGCTGTGTAAATTTTGCACGACGAACATCTTGTTTTCAGGTTTTTCCCAACACTTTCTTCTGTACTGTTCTACTTTTGATAATTGAAGTTGGAGTTGTAGAAATCTCTAACTATGTTTCCCCAGTGTTTTAAAAAGAAGCAAGACTTGGTTAATAAAGCCCACCTGAGGTGTGCACGTCAGCGCCTCAAGCCCTTTTTTTTTCTCATTTTTCTTTTTTTCTTTTCACTTTTAAGATGAAATTTTTTGAAATATATTCATTTTTTTTCCTCAAGCTCTATTTTCTTAAACTTTTCCTCATTATATTATTGGTTATACTATTTTTCTTCCTATAAAAAATTATTTACATTTTTCTATTTGCTGCTCATTTAAAAAAAAGCTCATTTGTTTTTTGCGCCTTGCGCTTTATGCGCATCGGGCTTTAAGAAACAAGGATGTTTCCGGTACATGTGTTGTGTTAATTTGTCGGTTTTTTGGGATAAAAAACAGAAATTATTATGTAATGCTTAAATGGAAGATGAAGTATATAGTTTAAGGATATTCGGGAGTATATTGGTACTGCAACCATTTAGGATGAGTCACGATGCTTCAAATTTATCATCTACTTGATAGGTTGTATACATATATATATAAACAAGAAGCTTATTTATAGTATATAAAAGGTCTTCATTTGGAATAAAAAGTGTCAGTAACTATAGTTATAAAAAGTGAATAAAACACTCCAAGAGGATGCATAATGCCTCCCTACAACAATTCATTTCACTCTGTTTTTTTCCTTTAAAACAATTGGTCTCTCGAACCATAGCCCTCAATATTCAAGGCTTTGACTTTGTTGATTTGGAGTATTTACTGTGTTTGACCATAGCTTAGTCTAACGATAGTTGTAGGATTTACATTTGCCACTATGTTCATTGTGTATTGTTGGACTCCATAAATTACATGTGCAAAGTGTAGGTTAATCTTTTCTGGAAGTAAATGTTAAGGGTTCTTGTTGTCAATATAGATTTAAATGCTATTCAATAAGTTCTTGGTGATTCATTCCTTACGTATGCTTCTTGATTTTCTGCTTTTGTGTTTCAGATACTGTTTAATTTGTCCTTATGATTGTCTAATAGGAATAACAATCTTTTTCTTGGTGTAAGTGAGAGCTTTTATATAGGGCTGTCGTGAGGTAGATATTTATATATGTGAACTGTTGGGCTATAATTAGAAGCTTTAAATTTATAATTTATGGGCAATTAGGCACGTTATTCATTAGAGGAAATGGTTAATATTGAAAAAAAATTCTTTGTTTTATGTAGTGTAATGAACCTCGTACTGACGATGCTCCGCCAGCAGATATTAATATGTCTAATCAATCATCTTTAGGGAAAAAAGGACAAGAGGCAGGTTAGTGTATAGGCTGGCTTAAAGTAATTTTGCTTTAATTCCATGTGATGAAGTTAGCTGAATTCGATTTTAAGTAGGTCCAACTCATGTTTTGGTTGTTCGTGGATTGGATGAAAATGCGGATGAGGAAATGCTTCGTTACGAGTTCTCTAAACATGCTCCAATCAAGGTACATTAATTTTAATTGTTGAAAATTTTAGTATTTAAATAATTGCCTGACTGGGGTTGGGAAAATTTCAACTCAAACCGTTGAATTGGGTTTAAAATACCTCTTGATCCAATCCAATCTATGAAAACATACTAAACTTCACTGACAATAAGTATTTATTAACTGTAATCTAGTGATGATATAAAATTTCATTTGGAATAATGTAATGTAACCCTTGGAAAGTGACCTTTCATTGTCTCTTGAGCTTTCTATCCTTAATAACCCTGAGTGTCTCTTAATCTGATCCAACCTATGAACATACCTAACTTTACTGACATTAAGTGTTTATTAACTAGAGTACTGCATTACAATTTAATTTGGAACCCATGGAAGGTGACTTCTCATTGCCCCTTGAGCTTTCTATCCTTTATCACCTTTTCATGGGGATGGTGGTGGTAGACTGTTTTTTAAAGCCACCAAAGTGCAATAGCCCTTCAGGCTTAAGTGTGAGGTGCAAAAAAGAGTGCGGTGGTATAACTTTCAAGGATAGATCCTTGCGCACCATAATGCTTCTCATTGAATATCCACATGTTCTGATTTAGATGTAACTCCTTTATTGTTACTTGTGAACGTTTGGGGTTATTTGTAACTTTTGTTGGGAGGGAATAATGGGGCTTTGTGCTTTTGCATTAAATAGGTTTTTTGCCTTTTTGTTCTCCCTTTGGTGTCCTTGAGCCTTGGTAACTTTGCAACTTTTATGAAGTCATGACAACAAAAATTCCTTCTATGATCTTTTTTCTTCAAAAATATTTGCAGGATCTTCGTTTGGTTAGAGACAAATTCACTCATGTTTCTAGAGGGTTTGCATTTGTTCATTTTCATTCGGTAAGCTTGCCGTTTTTGTTGGAGGTGGAGTAAATTTTTTGTTTTATCTACAATATGGTACCATGATGGTTCATCTTCTTTTGTATGCATCGTGACAAACATGTATCATGATAACTTATGCAAATGCATGTTTTTTATTTTAAAAGAAAAACCAACCTTTTATTTAAAAAATTGAAAGAATACGCAAGTGCATACAGAATGGCAGCCCCAAACAAAAAGGAGTCAAACCAAAATCAGGACTAACTATACAAAGAAAGGTTCCAATCCAAGAGAACAAAGCGGGAAGGATAATTACATAACTCCTTAGAAATCAATGCTCTAAGAGAGAATACATTCAGTTGCATGTTGTAAATACTATGACGCTGTTATTTGGAGCCTATTTTAATGTGTTTACTAGAGGATGGATTTATTTCATCAAATGTGGGGGTTTTTCAGCCTACTATACTTGAAAATCAGGGAGTATTTATTGAGGGAAAAAAGTTCTTCATGCCATCCTTATAACCAACGAAGTAGTGCTTGATAATTGTGTTTTCTTATCACTTGTTTTCTGATTATATAGCCATGAAGGAGCATACTCAAATGCATTCATTATCATGAAATTACGAGATTTGCATTTCTTCCAGGTGGAGGATGCCACCAAAGCTCTTGATGCCACAAATGGCACAACCCTTGAAAAGAATGGACAAATTTTACGAGTAGCATATGCCAAGAGTATTCTTGGTCCAGGATCAGGACCGTCTGGATCTTCACTGTCAAGCAGCCTTGCAGCTGCTGCAATTGAGGCTGCAACATTTTCTCAGCAGGTATTTTAAAGATGCATATTTTTTTTCGTTCAATTTATTTGCCGAAAGAATTTACTTAAATTTTCTCTGTTTGTATTCTAGCCTTGCTTTGAGATGTAACTTCTTTTGCGGTGAGCCGTATTTGTCCTTTTTTAAAAAAAATTGTACTCAAATTTACTCAAATAGCTAATATTGTCTTGTCGAGTGAATTGCATAAACTTGCTAGTGCACTGCATCTGCATTATTGATTCTTGGAGAAGTATCGCTGGGGAGGTCTTGAGTGGGAGCTGATCAATCTTTCAACAACTTGGGCTGCTTCTATGAATTCATTCACATTGAAACGGAGGAGGGATGCGGCATCAATATTTGTGGATGATTGGTTTATATGAAAATCAGGGACGAAAAATATGCTAATAAAATCGGGCTTGTACAAAAAGTATCCTGCTCTATTTCCCCCCTCTTTATTTCTTGTAAAGAGGAACTTTAGGAAGGCTTGATTTTACAACCCTTAGTTACGTATTTATTTCCAACATAAATTTATTTTGAATTCTTTTATGCTAGAAGCATGTGTTATTAGCTATAGTTTGGGTGTCTTTTCTTAGATGTTGAGGAGGAATTCTTGCAAGCCGTGGGTTTTCTGATTTACTAATAGATTTACACTCCTTCCCTCAGTACACATAATAACTAATGTAAGGCCTCAGATGATTGATGCGTACTAAAACCTTTTGTGTGGCTGAAATTGGTAGTATTATCTTCCAAATTTATTCAGCAGTATAATAGAGAAATTAAAATTGTAAGTACTTGTACTTCAAGTAGGCTCGACATTGCTTATGATCTGGGTGCTGTAACCATAGCTGAATCAGTTGAATTTGAATAGGGTACAATAGGCATTGCTCTAAGTTTAGAACTAAATATTGATGTTTTATCAACGGGTCGGTTGTAATGTCAAAAGGGGGAGGTTATGCAAACGGTATACCCTTTTTTTCTTCTGTTTAAGATGATGTCTGAAATCTTTACATCATAGATTCATATCAATTTCTTTTGTAAGCGTCCTCCTAACAAGTGGCGGGTAGATATGTGATCCATAAGTCTTGGTATCATTGGGTTCCAAATTTGTATTATCTGTACTTCCTGGGTATGTTGTGCATGATCTTTTTTGTTTTTTTAGTATGATGCTGTTGGATGGGCACCAAAGGAATACAACCCAGACGACAAACAATCCAATGGTGGCCAGGAACAAGGAGGTAAGGAGGTGGCAATTCAAAGTCATGGTTCTGCTCCACAATCTGGCTTTGTGTGGGATGAAGCGTCGGGTTACTATTATGATGCTGCATCTGGGTTCTACTATGATGGAAATACAGGTACGTCTGTTGATGAATCTTGCCATTTTCTATTGTGTCTAAGTTGGAGTCTTTTATCCAAAAATTTTTCAACTACTTGTTAGGACTAAGTTCAGTGTTGAATGCTTGTGTGTTTAGGGACTTCGGGTGAATTTGGCAAGAAATGATGAGATAAATTATAGAGGTGAAGATACTTAGATAAGTTTCAAAAGTTAGCTTGAAAATCTACCCTGGTAGGAAGTTTCTTGGAAACAAAGATCAAATTCCAGTATTTTTTTCCCAGGAATTTTTGGGGTGAAAAAATGAATGGCAAATGAGTAAACTATGTTTAAGAAGACGAACAGCCCGTAAATCACATGGATTTAAACTAAAAAACTATTGAAGATCTATGCAGAAAAATGTCCATATTGAACTTTAAAATAGTAAAACCTAGCAACGAACTTAAGTTGGTAATAGGTGCTCAAACTTGATAATAAATTATCTAAAACGAGCTAGAAGTGTCTAACATGACCAGAAGAATTTGTTCTGAAAAAGTAGTTTTGTAACTAGCCTCAAAATCGTAACGAAAATGTAAACATAACTTATTTGAACACCATTCTTAATGATCTATATTATATTATTAATTCTTAAGTTTCAAAACTTAGTTTTGGTCCCCCTTCTAGTGTGCTTGTTTTTGTATGCCCTTGTACATTCTTTCATTTTTTCTTAATGAAAGCTCGGTTTTCTTACCAAAAAAAAAAGTATCAAATTTCAGCTTTCAAATTTATTACACAGGTTTGTACTATGACGGTAACAGCGGAATTTGGTACACATATGACCATCAAATGCAGCAATATATCCCCTGCAATGATCAAAATGAGAGCTCTGCTTCTGGAAAAGAGGGTGAGTTCCCCAAGACAACAGAAGGATCGAGTAATAAAAAGGTAGTGATTTCTGCACCAGCAGCTACCATTACATCAGTTGAGAAGGCCGCCTCATTGCCAGATGTCGTTCAGGCTGCAGCAACTGCAGCGATAGCCGCAGAGAAGAGGGAGAAAGAAAAGGCTAGAGAGATAAAGCTTGCTTCAAAAAGTAGTATACTGGCTAGCAAAAAGAAGATGAGTAATGTTTTGACAATGTGGAAGCAAAGAAGTCATGAAGGACAGGCAACCCGTGTGGCACTTGATGACAACCAATTATTAGCATCAACTGAAGATAAGTCTTTCCCTGTTGGACAACCCATGAAGAGTAAGCTAAAAGCTGATGTTCAAACCTCAAGGGAAAGCCCTTCATTTAACTTGGGAGCCACTTCAACGGCTTCTCCTGAACCTCAGGTTAAGCCAAGACCTGTGAGTAACAGCTCGGGGGGGACTTTGATGGGTGTTATCAGAGGCTCTGGGAGGGGTATCGTGAAATCAGATAGTTTCTATTCAACATCCTCTAGTGTGGTCTCCACTTCAACTTTGATAGATGGTGCTGCCAATTCAACTCCATCAATGACTGCTGATACTCCCTCTACTGCAAGTTCTTTCAGAACAGATGCTTCTGCTTTGGGTTCTTACACGCCTCCTGTTACTTCTGGAAGTGGAAAGCGAAGGTTCTCAGAGATGCCACAATCATCTGCTTCTGTGAATAGGGAACAACCGCAGACCACCTACAGAGATCGCGCAGCTGAAAGGAGGAGTTTATATGGCTCGTCAGCCTTCACTGGGGATGATCGGTCCAGCCTTGAGTTTGGGGATTTGAGTAAGTCCTGTTTGACTTATGTTTGTCTTGGATGCCATTTTATCATTTTAGCTTCTATATATTTTGTGTAGACATTCATCCTATAGTAAAGAATTATACAATGTTTTCTTGAAATCAAATTATATTTGGAATCATTGCACTTGATACTTTCAGATTCATTTTCTTCATGATTAGCGCTGGGATCTGTCAGATTGTTGTTAGATGACTGAGTTTGTTATCTGGGTTGATGAGCCGATGCTTTATTCAGAATTTTCATATTGACATGTGAGATCTCCTCTTTGTTTACCATATGTGAATTTTGAAGATCGAGGTATTTCAGTCAAAAAGGGTTCTGTGGATGCTATGCCTTTTCCTCCTGGCGTTGGTGGAGGACGTGTAAGTGGGGATGCAAATCTCAACACTTTTGAAGTGATTACAGCAGATAAAGCAATTGATGAGAATAACGTGGGCAACAGAATGCTCCGCAACATGGGCTGGCATGAAGGCTCGGTA
Source organism: Telfairia occidentalis (assembly GCA_026257165.2). Taxonomy (NCBI): domain Eukaryota; kingdom Viridiplantae; phylum Streptophyta; class Magnoliopsida; order Cucurbitales; family Cucurbitaceae; genus Telfairia; species Telfairia occidentalis. The sequence continues at coordinate 1,788,811 of JAOANK020000092.1, read as the reverse complement.
AGTTTTCCTTTGTTCGTAAATTGTCTTTGTCATATGCCTTTGAGTGGCTTAATCATTTTTGTTCCATATTTGAGGTTCTGAAACATAGATTATTAAAATTGATGGATGCGTTGGATGTTCTGCCATCAGGCCTCTCTGTCCATCCTGCATGTTCTATTTTCCAGAAAGAATATAATAGGGGATCAATTTTTATGGAATAATTGCCTAAATTTCTGTCTTCTGTATTATGATTAAAATAAGAGAGGTGAAAATGTACATTCCAAGTTGTTCAGTTCAACCCATTTGTTTATAATCACACATCAATTATCTTTAGAGATTACTCATCTTTCAGAGAGGTACTTAACTGTTCACTTTTTGGCTGACTGAGATTCAAGCAACCCCTGCCCCCCATCCCTTGCAACTCATTGATATTATCGTCGTTTTTTTTTCGCACTTTAGGTAGCGCTAGGTAATGCTGGCAGTTCAATGTTTGTACTTACCATCACCATTCTAATGTTGGAGTTGGTTTTTGGTAACATTTTGTATCCAGGGTCTAGGTAAGGATGGAAGTGGAATGACGGAGCCAGTCCAGGCACAAGCCATGGATAGCAGGGCGGGACTCGGGAGTCAGCAGAAGAAGTTGGATCCAAGCCTCGAGATACAGGCCAGCGATAGCTATAAAACTCTCATCCATAAGAAAGCTCTTGCTCGGTTCCGGGAGATGTCTTAAATTGGTTTATGTAAGTCTTCTGTTAAGCAGCAACTCAAACAAATGTACAAAACTTGGAAAATTTTTAACCATCTCCAACCAGTGTCAGGGCATGGAAACAAGTTTTGTTTCTGTAGCAATCATTGGATCTGTCTATGCCATTCAATTCATATTAGCTTTTCTCTCCTTCAAGCACTTACTTTCATCTGTCTTCTGCCCCTATCTTACACTTGAGAATACTCTTCATGGTCTCAGGTGTTATAAAATCCTAATGAACACTGCTGTGCTAGGTTTTTTCTACAAGAGAACTCTTTTTTTCCTTTTTTTTTTTGGATAAGAAACAATGTCATTGATGTGAATGAAATGTACAAAGATCTCCAGTGTGACATGGGAGTGGTGAAAGGAGCAAAATGTTTACACCAATAAAGTATTGTAAAGAGATAGCTCCAAAATGTCCTCCATGCTCTTTTTGGATAAGGGAACTTTGTGGTCAATAATATCATTTTTTTAAGGTAGGGTCAAGATAGCATTACATTATTTCCCACTGAAGAAGAATCTGAAAGGTGTTTAAAGTTATAGTGGTATGCCCCTCAGTACCTTCTAATAGAACCAAATCCCTTGAAGAACAATGCTCAACTTCTGCATTTTGATTGGCTGATGTAAATTAGCATGGATGTTAGATGTGGTTCTTTTTCCCACTCTCACCACTTTTTGGTTTCCAGTCCAGTTTTATCTCTATTAAATAGGTAAAAATAACTTTTGTTTTTGCTGATTGGTATTTGATATATACAGTGAGTGATTGATTTTAAAGGCCTGAACTTTTAGGCTTTTATCAAATAAATCAATTAACTTTAAAAGTATTAAATATGTTGTTGAACTTTTAATAACTTATCTAATAGATTCTAAAGTTTAATAAGTGTTTCGTTCAGTTCTATACTTTCAACTTTGTGTCTAATAAGTTTTTGAACATAATTGATATTTGATATAATATCCTAGTATCATATGTGTAACATACATAGTCGATCGTGACTGATGATTGGATTTTGATGTGTATGTTGAATTAAAATTTAAGGGGCGAGTGATTGACATTTAGTATGTTTAATATTTAAATAATATTTGATATAGTTAATTTATAATTCTTCTATCCACGTTCAAAACTGATTTTGATCCAAGTTCATTTGTAATTCACGAGGGACAATTGATACACTTGTGAGTTGTATTAAACATAGTCAGTCGAGGATTGAAATTTGGTTATGCATCTTGTGACATAATGCATTAATTGGAGATTCAACAATGGCTTTGATATGTGCGTTGTGAATTATAAAGTATCTATATACTTTAGTGATTGATGTTGATTGAAATTTAATATGCTTCACTGATTTGTAAATTAAATTTTGATGAACTAAAATCAAGATTACTCTCAAGTACTCTTCTTCCTTTTTTTTTTTTTTTTTTTGAAATGACTCTTAGATACTTTACTAGTAATGCATTAATTGCAGTTTCAATAATGGCTTGATATATGGATGCAGGAAAACCAATTTTTTGTCGGGCCCTAATCAAGCTGTACGCATTTAAAAGCCTCAATAATTGAAGAGACATTATTAGAGCACAAAAATATTTATCAATAATTGACATTTGATATATTTAAAAAATATTTTACCGTTAACACAGGTGATCGATATTTGATATTTTTATATTAAACTAGCGATTAACATTTTATAAACTAAAATTATTGATTTACATTTGAACTAAATGATGAATTTGGTTAGATGAAGCATAGTTCAATTGACTAAAGCATATATTTTCGACCAAAAGGTCGGAAGTTCAAATTTTAATTTCCTCACATGTTCATGAACTAAAAAAAATGATGAATTTGGTCACTCTTGTGATGATATTTTTCAATAGGATTGTTACTTTTCTTGCCCTTGAATTCATTGACCATAAATTTATCTAAGATATGATTATGGAACTGATCACAAACAATGTTATGTCACCTCACTTTAATGCAACAATGTAACATTTGACTTAAGGGGCGCGCTGTATTAATGACAGCATTCTTATCTACATTGTTTATTTATGAATGAATTGAAATCCTTTTAAACCTAAAGAGTTTGTAATAACAAACAAAACAGAGAAAGCAATAGTAGATTCATATTTTCATTTTGCGTTCATTGCATACATATTTATAGAGAAGAAAAAAATGAGAATGTTATCCACATCGACAGATGCAATGTAATTGGCAGAACAGTGAAATGGTTATGAACCGAATAATATATTGAAATAACTAGAAGATCGGCCATTAATTTAAATCATAATAAAAATAATGCTTGACAAAAAAGAAAAAAAATCTTTCTTCCTAAGGAAGATTTATTTGTTTCTCATTTCCGACTCGTAGAAGATAAAAATATCCTCTCATGCCTTGCCTCATGGAGAGATTATTATTATTATTATTATTATTATTTTTAATAATAATTGTTATAGCAAATAAAGTGAATAAGGAAACAAAGAAAATCAATAAATTCTATTTCCTTAAGACAAATTTGTTCCCTCTATAGTGCTCAAGGTGTCACGAACAATTGTCTCTCAAGATAGGACGAATTGCCAGCCTGTGAATTTCAGTGCATAAACTACAGGACTCAACGAACACTTCAATATGTGAGAAATCGTAGAAAAGAAAAGAAAGAATTTGAGGGAGAAGAAGAATCAAGTATTTATATAGACTATTTGTGACCATTCAAATAGTCACTTCTCTTACCAAAGAGTTGTGTCCTTTTGCTAAAAGACATATCCTTTAATCAAAAGATATATCCTTTCATTAAGGTTGTGTCCTTTACCAAAGAACACATCATCTCATAAAGAGTTGTGATTCTTAAAACAATAATAATAATAATTAATTTTATTCATAAGTTCCAACAATCCCCCATATGAACAAAATTAACTTAAAACTTTTAAACAAATAAAAGAATGTACGATCATTCATGAAAAATACCTACATCAAGATAAGTAGTCTGAGACTTTGAACTTTCCCAAGTAAAACTATAGAGTTTACTTAGTTGATTAGTAGTCAAGAGACTTTGAACTGTTGACATTTGATGTAAATCAAAACCATAGTAATTACATAGATATTTTCCAAAATATTGTTTGGTTCTCATGTTTGTATTCATTTTGGCCTTGAATACTGCCTAGTTTCATGAGTGTTTTAG
>JAOANK020000092.1:1768129-1784820 GCA_026257165.2 Telfairia occidentalis | reverse complement strand
GTATTATGTCTTCGACGTATGTGTCGAGACTTACCATTATACATTAAATTTTGCGCTCTTCCAATAGCGGCTTGACTAGCACAATGTATACAAATTGGGGGTACAGGTTTTGTCCAATTAGGAATATCTTCCAAAAAGTTCGTAGCCATTCGACTTCTGCTCTGCTTTGTCCAAAGCTATGAATTCAGATTCCATAGTTAACCTTGCTATACAAGTTTGTTTGGAAGATTTCCAAGATATGGCTCCAGTTCCAAGTGTAAAGATATATCCACTTGTTGACTTTGAATTTTTTATACTAGTTATCCAACTTGCATCACTATACCCTTCAAGTACAACGGGATATCTGGTATAATGTAAACCATAATTTTGAGTATATTTTAAATACCTCAAAACTCTTAAAAGTGTTTTCCAATGATCTGAACTTGATTATTTGTATATCGACTTAACATGCTTATCGCATATGCTATATCAGGCCTTCTACAAGTCATAACATACATTAAACTTCCTATTATACGAGAGTACTCCAATTGTGAAATACAATCACTAGAATTTGAAGAAAAATGTTGACTAACATTCAAAGGTGTCTTTACAATTTTTATATCAAATTTTTTGAATTTTTTAAGAATTTTTTCAATATAGTGCGACTGAGAAAGTGTTAATCCCTTAGATGTTTTATGAATCTTGATTCCTAAGACAACATTTGCGACACCCATATCCTTCATTTCAAAGTTTCTAGTCAGTATTTGTTTTGTAGCGAATATAATTTCCTTATTGCTACCAATGATTAACATATCATCAACATACAGGCATACAATTACAAACTCGCTATGAGTTCCTTTAATATAGACACATTTGTCACATTCATTGATTTTGAACCCATTTACTTTCATGACTTGGTCAAATTTTTCATGCCATTGTTTAGTCGCTTGTTTTAATCCATAAAGAGATTTAACTAATTTGTATACTTTCTTCTCTTGCCCAAGAACAACAAAACCATCTGGTTGTTCTATATATATATTTCTTCCTTTTAGTTCGCCATTTAAGAAGACTGATTTTCATGCATTTGATGTATTTCAAAATTATATAAAGAGGCTAGAGCTACGAACATACGAATAAATGTGACTCTAGTAACGGGTGAATAAGTATCAAAATAATCCAACCCTTCTTTTTGTTTGTAGCCTTTTGCTACAAGTCGAGCTTTATATTTATCAATTGTTCCATCTGCTTTCATTTTCTTTTAACAATCCATTTACAACCTAATGGTGTACTACCAAGAGGAAGATCAATCAATTCCCATGTATGGTTTTGCATGATAGAATCAATTTCACTCTTTATGGCCTTTTTCCAATATGGTGCTGCTGGAGAAGAAATTGCTTCACTAAATGTTTGAGGCTCATTTTCTAATAAATATGTTAGAAAGTCTGGCCCAAAGATTTTTTCAACTCTAGTTCTCTTGCTTCATCTTGGCTCTTTAACCTCATCCAATTTCCCTTGACCAAATGACAATTCATTTGTCCTTTTCCTTATATAGACTCTTGTGTTATGTTATAAGAAAATATATTCTCAAAGAATGAAGCATTCTTTGACTCAATAATTGTATTGACATATATATCAGGATTTTCTGACTTATATACAAGAAATCGATATGCACTACTGTTAATTGCATATCCAGTAAAAACACAGTCAACAGTTTTTGGCCCTATTTTAACCATTTTAGGTTTAGGAATAGCCACTTTTGCCAAACTCCCCCACACTTTCATAAATTTATAAGTTGGTTTTCGACCTTTCCATAATTCATAAGAAATTTTCTGTGTTTTCTTATATATAATTCTATTCAAAATATAATTTGCTGTAAGTAAAGCTTCCCGCCACAAATTTTGTGGTAAACCAGAACTAATTAACATGGCATTCATCATTTCCTTTAGTGTTCTATTTTTCGTTCTGCTATGTCATTTGATTGAGGAGAGTAGGGGGCCGTAGTTTTGATGAATAATTTCATTGTCTGAACAAAAACCTTCGAAAAGCGATTCATATTCTCCTCCTCGATCACTTCAAAATGATTTAATCTTTTTGTCAAGTTTATTTTCCACTTCAGCTTTGTAGTGTTTAAACACTTCAATAGCTTCATCTTTGCTTCTTAGCAAATACACATAACAATATCTTGTACTATCATCAATAAATGTTATGAAATATTTTTTACCTCCTCTTGTTGGCAAAAATTTCAAATCACAAATGTCACTGTGAATTATTTCAAAAGGTTCAGTCTCTTTATTTATTGAATGAAATGGAGGTTTTGTCATCTTTGATTCAACACACATTTCACATTTTTTTTATTATGATCAAATGTGAAATTCAGAATTAAATCTATATTACCCAATTTCTTTAAGGTTTTATAGTTGACATGACCTAATCTTCCATGCCAAATATTGGGAGAACCAATCAAGTACACAGAAGAAACATTATTCTTATTAATAGTAGAGGACTTGGGTACAATAGTCATTACATTCTTCTTGAACAGATCATCATTTAACTAACTCTTCCCCACATAGACATCATTCTTGCTAAGTACAAACTTATCAGAAACAAAGACCAATTTAAACCCATTTTAACTAAGCAAAGATCCATATACTAGATTTTTGCGAATGTCAGGCACATGAAGTACTTCGTTAAGGGTCAATTCTTTGTCGGATGTCATTTTCAGCACCACTTTTCCTCTTCCTTCAACTCTTGAACTTGAAAAATTGCCCATGTAGAGTTGTTCTCCATTTCCTACCAATGTATAAGTAGAAAACATCTATTTATTAGCACAGATGTGACGAGTAACTCAAGTGTCTACCCACCATTCTTTGGTATTTCCTACCAAATTGCATTCAGAACCACAACAGATAACTCAAGGTCAGCAACTCCGTCAGAAAGATTCTCCATTTCTGTTACATGAGCTTGAGCATTTGATTTCTTCTTTTGATTAGACCTTGACTTTCGGCACTCTTTGGATCGATGTCCAGACTTTCCACAATTATAACAATTTCCATTGAATTTTATCCCTTTATTGTGTGCTTGACTTGGACCAGCCTCAGAGAATTTCCTTTTCTTATTGGCATTGGAAGATGATCCTTCTACAAAATTGGCTTTGGAGATCATAAGATCATTGCTTCCATTTTCCATCTTAGGTTTTCGATTGTCCTCCTCAATTCTCAATCGAACAACTAACTCTTCAAGTTTAATCTCTTTGCGATTATGCTTGAGATAATTTTTCAAGTCTTTCCATGATGGAGGCAACTTCTCAATTATTGATGCAACCTGAAAAGATTCACTAACAAACATTTTTTCAGCATGAATTGCATGTAAAATAACTTGAAGTTCTTGAACCTGGCTTATGACAGTTTTGGAATCGATCATTTTATAGTCCAAAAATTTTGCGACTACAAATTTCTTTGCTCCAGCGTCTTATTTTTCTTCTCTAATGATTCTCAAAGACCTTTCGCTGAATCAACGCCACTATAGACATTATAGAGTGTGTTGTCCAGTTCGTTCAAAATGCAGTTCTTGCATAAATATTCTGCATGTTTCCATGCCTTAAATGCAAGCAACTTTTCTTTGTCGGTCTCTCCTTTAGACATTACAAGAGCATCTTCTTTCAGAAATTTTGCCAGATTCAAGGTTGTGAGATAGAATAACATTTTTTGTTGTCAACGTTTGAAATCATTGCCATTAAATTTCTCAGGTTTTTCCCCATGATGTCCACCACTATGTGGTATGGGATTCGATATCAATGAAGACATTCTGTGAATTAATCACGAAAGAAAAAGAAATCTGTAATTTTTTTTTAAAGACAAAATAAACAAACAAAGTCAATAAAAAAACTAATCAAACAACAAAATAATTGTGAAATAAATTACTTTGCATATTGTAAAAGAAAAGGAAGTAACCGCACGACACAGTACAATTTAGAGGATTTTAAATAAGGAATAAAGAATGCTTGAGAATAACAACTTTAAAATACAACGATTTAAGCATCAAAAAATAAATAATAATGACCTAATAAAGAGAGTTGAGCACAATAATAACTTGTTGCTTCAACGAACTAAAAACAATGCTTAATAAAGGAGGAACCAACATGACTTTGTGAGAAAATACAATAAAATATAAAATAAAACCACTAAATATTTAACAATACCATCAAACATAAAAGTATAAGGTCAATGGAAACACAGTAGAAAAAAATTCAACAATCTTACCGAATCATATGAAGTTTAAAAACATACCAACAATCAAACTTGTCTTAAGATTGTTATTAAAAATAAAGTGAATAAGAAAACATAGAAAATAAATAAATTTAAACACAACAGAAATGTTGTTTCCTTAAGACAATTTTGTTCCCTCTATGGTGCTCAAGGTGTCACGAACAATTGTCTCATAGGATAGGACGAATTGCTAACTTGTGAATTTCAGCACTTAAACCACAGGACTCAACGAACACTTTAATATGTGAGAAATCGTACAAAAGAAAAGAAAGAATTTGAGGGAGAGAAAATTTGTATTTGATTTGCAAGAAGAATCAAGTATTTATAGCCTATTTGTGGCCATTCAAATAATCACTTCTCTTCACAAAGAGTGTGTCTTTTTGATAAAAGACATATCCTTTTATTAAAAGACATATCATTTCATTAAGGTTGTGTTCTTTACCAAAGAACACACTCTCTCATGAAGAGTTGTGATTCTTAAAAAAAAAAATTATTTTATTCATAAGTTCCAATCGTAATAAACGGTCGGTACACTTAATTTGTCAAAGTTTGAGGATAGTTGGGAAGATTTATTTGTTTCCCATTTCCACCTTGTTTCTAGTTAAAAAAATATTTTGGTCTCTGTACTTTCATTGAAGTAGTAATTTAGTTTTTAAATTTTAATTTGTAACGACTTAATTCTTGTACTTCTAAATTTGTAACAAATTAGTCTTTCAACTTGTTATGTGTGAAATCTAGTTTATTCGTTGGAAGAGGTAGAAGAACAATGTGTAAACTAGGTATGATAAGTTCATGTCAACTGAACAAAGATGTTGGCACATGTCGAGAGCAAGCTAATCAGGTGTGACGAAAATAATGGAAAGCCACTTTGCTAGCACCTAGATATAAGTGGCTGAAAATGGAAAGGCCAATCTGCCTCTACCTAATTGAGGTCATGACACGAGTTCGTCTCTTCCAGGATGGATAGCTATACCTTCATATCAAGAGGTGACCTCACAAGGTTAGTCAATGAGCATGTGCATATTTCCTAAAATATGTCAAGTTGACTTGTCCTCCACTCAAGCACAAGGTGGTTTATTAGCCTAAGAATATCTGTCACAAAAATTACATTTAATTAGTAAAAAGATAATTAAAGTAATGCATTTATTTATGTTACAATTTCTAGAACATTTCTTAAAAGGAAAAAAAAAAAAAGGAGAATATTCCTTCTTTGCTTTGTGCATTTTGATTCTCTTGGAGTATAACATAGGTATGAAAGATTATTATAATAACTACCAAATTTTGGTAGGAGGTACATGGCTGGGGTCAATTGCTTGACTTAGTAAGGGAACTTTCACTATAAATGAAAGGGAAAGTTATGGGAAAGGAAGAAAGAAAGATTTTGAAAGTCATTAGTTAAGAAAGTTTTGTAAACATTTCTGGGACATTTTGGATCCTTTTCCCACAAACCAATCACAACTTTGGAATTTTATATATTCTAAGCCCTGCATGTCCTTTCCTTTCCATGTGGACTCTTTTAAGTAAATTCTTGGAACATCATCATCATATATTATTCAAATATCTCCTATTGACATTGACCAAACCAATTCCCTTTGTTTAATTTTCGTACTTATTGGACTTTGTAAAATGGGATTTGTTTCCTTTAAATTCTTGAGGAAACTTTGTATTAAAATCACTCAATTAAGGATTTGGTTGACCAGTGTTACGTTGCCTAAGGTATTACCATCTCAACTTCTAGGAAACTACACTTTTTTTTAATAGATTGTTAAATTATAAGTTTGGTTGGATTAAATTTGCGATATTGATCTCTATATTTTAAAAAAATTTAATAGATAAAACTTTAAAAGTTTTCAACGACTACATTTATAATTTAACATTTTGTATATTACATTGCAAATAAATGGATGATCATTTTAACCTACAATCAACTATTAGAGATTATAATTTTTATAGCATATAATACGTTTAACATTAAAAAAACGTCTTTAAAAGTTAAAGATTTTCAATAAGATGGCCTACCACGACGTTATCAAAATGCTATGGAAAGTTTATGATGATTTTTCTTTATTTATATATGTTATTATATATGATATTTGTTGTAGTATGAGCTATGGTGTGATTGACTATCTATAAACCATATTAATTAATTGGTGTTGGTAATAAACTATATAATTAAATAAAAATAATGCATTTGATGTAATGATAGAAAGAGAAAATGTTATCAAATCGAGCATAACTTAATTAGTTAAAGATATTTCTCCTTAATCAAAAGGTCATGGATTCGAATTTTCACCATCACATATCGAACTAAAAAAAAGAGTGAGAACAGATGCTAACTAACTTTTAAATATTTCAGATCATAAATATACCACAAGTTTGATTAAAAAAAAAATATTATTTTGACCGTTGTTATTTGGAAATGTGATTGACTTTTATTTGTCATTTGTAATTGAGTTTTATTCTAAAAAAAAAATTTGTACTATAAGCATCTTAGTATAAAATAATGATTAATTAATACATAATAGTTACAATCACTTTTTGATTTGAATATTAGAAAATTATTTGGGACTTTGAAGTGTCCATTATTAATATTTTCTTTCGCAGCTCGATTTTTTTAGTGCATACAGTGAGCATGATTTCATACATTAGAAATCCAATTTCCTTCGATTTTTTATTTCATATTTATTTTTGTGTGCAAGTTACATGAAAATATATAAAATTAATTTCAACATCGACTTTTTACTTGATCTTTGTCCTATATTTTAAATATTCTTTTACGACTCATTAACGTCTAATACATAATTAAGGTTGTATATATTATAAAATAAACATTTCCACTAATACAAAAATTAAATCAACATATTTTTTGTTACAAAATTTGGTGAGAGTATGATCGCTCCCATCTTCTAACAAAGTTATTATTTCATGTATACATGTTTCTTTTTTTACCATATCTTAATTCAGAATATTTTTTTTTAATTCTACTTTCTTTGGTTCATATATATACATATGGAATAATTTATTGCTTTTTTTTTTGTAAATATTAAAACATTCAAATCATTTGGTGCTTCTCTAAAATGATATTTGATGCTAAATCCTACAAATTTTCTTAATTTGTAATATTTAATTATAAAATCCATTCTCTTTAAGATGCTAATCAAAATCTCCTTTAAACTCTGTTCTTACTCCAAAATTTTAAATCCACTTAAAGAAGTCTCCCATGTCGATGATATTTTCATTCAAAATATCGTTGTTATTTTAATCATTTTTAAGAATTACAAGATATGCACGTCAATTAAAATACACTTTTTCCTAAATTTAAATGGAAAATTTAGTTTTGAAAAATGAAATTTCCATGATATAAATCGTAATATCAAAACATGCTGTTTTTTTTTTTATAAACTTTGTATGATAAAAGAAAATTTAAATTAAAAACTAGCATGTCATATGCGTGTAAGGTAATAATTTTATTTAAATTTGGTAAAGTTGTAATTGTGTAGACTTATTGATTATATTTTTCTGAATGTTATAAAAAAAGAAGTATGCAATGAATAAAAATATGTTATGAAACTTATGTAGAATAAGGTCATAGTGGGAAGTTGATCAAGAGGTTTTTAGCTTTTTTAGGAAGTTTCTTGAAGTGTTCTCTCTGAAGAAAATCTTTCAATAAGTTCTTTTTATTGGACTGTGTTATGGTAGTTTTCCACAATGGAACCTTCTCTGTTATTTTATTTCTTTTCTTGTAATCTTCAATGAAGTAAACCCCTTTTGAATTTTTGCCAATCGGAGCATAGTTCAGTATATAAAAGCATGTACTACCATCAGGTAGATGGTTCGATCCCCCACTCCCACAAATGTTGAACTCAAAAAAAAAAAAAACCCTTTTGGATTTTGTTTTCTTAAAATATTATCATTAAATAAGATATTCAAATTTACAATCCATAACAAAAAGGTATTGATGTAGAATTACTTTCAACTATACTTATGTCAATTAATAATTAAAGACTCTTTGTATGCTATTACCATTTCAATATTTGATAACAAATTGCTAGGGTTCATTTGGTAACATCCCATTTTTTATTTCTTTTTTTTTTTACTAGAAACATGAATATGTTTGATAACTATTTCGATTTTTTGTTTCTATAAAAGAAAAAATCAGAAACATAATTGAATTTGATAATTGATTCTTATATCTTGTATAATATACATTATAAAGAGTTTATAGTATCTATTATTTCAATCTCAAAAGAAAAATTAATAATAATAATAATAAATTTTATTCTTCAAATGTTGTTCAAATTTGATCTACAATGTCATCTTTCACTCAAGTCAATTTATCTTAAATGATATTTGTTTACATAAATCTGTTTAATTAAACTAATTTGTAAATTTTCTACGATCATTAATTTATTGTCCAACATGCTAGTGAATATATATATATATATATATATATTTGTGTGTCGACTTGCTTTTGAGATCACATTTGTTTCATTTCTTTCTTTAAAAATGCATGTGTTAACCAATCATACACACAAAATAAAATCTAAAAAAGAGTAAGAGAAAGATTAAAAAAAAAATTAATGGTAAATATGAAATATCCTCTTAATTTATTTATTTAATAAAAAATTAAAATCTTACCAAAGTTGTAGGAAAATAATAGGAATTTATATAGAAAAGGATAACTATAAGCTAGTGAATGAAAAAGAAAAAAAAAAAAAGATAAAAGAAATATGAAGAGAAAAATAAAAGGATAAACAAGAGAAAGGAGAGAGAAAAAAAATGAAAAGGGGAAAAAACAAATGGAATAAGGAAGTATGAAAAAAATGATGATAGAAGTGATTAAGAAAGAGAAGAGAGAAACAGGAGGGGTACAAAAGTGAAAACTGAAAAAGAAACATAAACAAAATTTTAACAAATTACTTTAGTTTCTTAAATTTGCCTCTTTTTTAGAAATGTTTTTTTTAAAGTTTAGTAATTTACCAAACATGTTTCTTTAAAAACATACACACACACAAAAACTAGAAATAGTAAACGAGAAGGTTACTGCACAAACCCTTAAATGTTTAGTTCTACATTGTTAACAATATTTTTTAAGTACTCATTGGTCAAGCATGGATCAAAGCACCCATTAGTATTTTCTCGCAAAATACTTGCTTCTAATATATTTTTTCAAAAGTATTTTTATGTTATTTTCCTAAACACAATGATTTTGAAATGTGAAATGCTTTTAGACGTATGGAAGTTTTTAGCTTTTTCTCAAATTATTAGTGTCCAACCACATTGAATTATGTTCATATTAATTAAGTAGAGATTTTTTTATTATATTAAAGAAAATATTGTGATCTACATTGGACTTAATTTCAAAAATTAAAATATCTACTCATTTTCTTGAAGTTAAAGGTGAGTGGAATTCTCATTCCCTTATTCTTATCCCTATTTTATGGTAAGAGTTTGGTATCTTTAGAAAGAAAGAATGGAAAAAGACAAATAGATTTCATTCAATTTTGTGTGGTTGTGGTGTCACACACTTGGAAGAGTTCTCTCGAGACAATCTTTCAATAAATTCATTTGGTTGGGTTGTGCAATGGTAATATCCTACAATGGAATCTTTCTCAATGAGTTTGTTTTACCATTATTGCTATCCTCAATTTTTTTTGGTCCAATATTATATATGGAGAGGACATTCACACACACACACAGAGAAAGAAGAAGAAGAAGAAGAAGAAGAAAAAAAATCTTGAATAGATCAGATGAGATACTCTTTATGTTGGACCCTCGTGGCACCGCAAAGGGACCACTAATGCATGATCAATATTTTAATCAAAAAGTGGTTCCCTTTTTTAATGTGGTTGTGGGACGCAATGGATTTGACTTGAAATGAAATGTGAAAATGCAGTATTTAGTTAGAAAACACTGTACACATTTTATTATTATTATTATTATTATTATAATTATTTAGAAAAAAAGAACGTTTGAAAAATCTAATCAAATAATTATAATAATGTTTGTTCATAGTATTACTCTTTCAGATTCAAAAATATATATATACCAAGAAAAATGTGTTTAAATTACATAGCAATTTCGCAACATCTTCCATTAAATTTTCTTGCATCCTTCCAATTTTTTTCTCCTCATTATAAAATCTCCACCCAATCTATCATTTCTTCGCATAGTCTCTCTCTCTCTCTCTCTCACAGAGAAAAAGGAGTTTTTGAGAAATACACATATTTTCTTTATTTGTTGGTTTGGTTTAAAAATATGGAGAAGCTTTCAAAATGTGATGCAAATTATGCTGCTCTTACGCCCATCACTTTCCTCGCAAGAGCTTCTGCGTTTTATTCTGATCGAACCTCTATTATCTATGAGGGAACTCGCTTCACATGGGGCCAGACTTATGAGCGCTGCCGCCGCCTCGCCTCCTCCCTCCTCCGTCTCAACATCGCCAAAAACGACGTCGTATGACCTCTTCTCTTTTGTCTTTTCAACTTTCAAAATTTTTGTGAGAAAGATTTCACTAAATATAATATCATATCACTGTCAGCCACATTTACTATCTAAATCAGTTTTACAATAATGTTAAGAGTGTTGTTGATATATTTGTTTGAAGGTGTCAGTGGTGGCGCCAAATGTGCCAGCGTTGTACGAGATGCATTTCGCGGTGCCCATGGCTGGCGCCGTCTTGAACACAATCAACACCCGTCTCGACGTCAAGAACATCGCCACCATCCTCCGCCACTCCCAGGCCAAGCTGCTCTTTGTCGACTACCAATACATTCCCCAAGCCAAAGATGCCCTCCGTTTACTGGTCGCGGAATCCTCCCCGCTGCCACTCATCGTCGTCATCGACGACATCGACTCTCCCACTGGCACGCGCCTCGGAAGCTTGGAATACGAGCAACTCGTCTGCGACGGGGATGTTGGGTTCGCCCCAGTGGAGGTCGTTGACGAGTGGGACTCTATAGCGTTGAATTACACCTCCGGCACGACGTCGGCTCCGAAGGGGGTGGTGTACAGCCACCGCGGCGCGTTCCTCAGCACGCTCAGCCTGGTGATGGGGTGGGAAATGGGGAACGCGCCCGTTTATTTGTGGACGCTTCCCATGTTCCACTGTAACGGCTGGACCTTCACTTGGGGGATTGCCGCCCGAGGTGGGACCAACGTCTGTATGCGCAATACCACGGCGTACGACATCTACCGGAATATTAATTTGCATCAAGTCACTCACATGTGCTGTGCGCCCATCGTCTTCCGTATCATCCTCGAGGACGAAACCGGCTACCGCCGGAGGAATGGGCAGCCGATCAACGTGCTGACGGGGGGAGCGCCGCCCCCGGCTCCGCTTCTGGAGAAAATGGAAGCCCTTGGTTTCCATATAACTCATGCTTATGGGCTGACGGAGGCCACCGGACCGGCGCTGGTCTGCGAGTGGCAGAAAAAATGGAACTTTCTGCCGCCCCATGAACAGGCCAAGCTAAAAGCTAGACAAGGTACTTTTTTTTAAACATATATATACTCATATATTGAAATTTTTACTTGGATATTTATAACTTACCTGCGAGGATTAAAATATTTACAGATATGTTGAAATAAAGAATCAATCTATACATCCAACATCTTTTTAAATATTTGTAAAATATAAAATATATCATAATAAATATATGAATATAAGTCCTAATAATAAGAACCATAGGAATACAACTGTCAATATTGACACAACCATCATATTGACAACCATATTCACAACGATATTTTCAATTCTTGCTAGCATACATGGTGAACTTAATTAAATATAAAATAAATTTTTTGTGGAGAATTGGGTACAATAAATAGCTAATTCAAATGTCAATTCGAGGATAATTAGGTAGATAAAAGTATTTATTATTATTGCAAATGTCGATAGTTCGATTTTCATTCCTACAAATGTTAAATTCAAAGGAGAGCTAATTCAAATATGGGTGAGGACGATCACACGCTTTCCATCAATCTAAAAATATTATATATATATATATATATGTTGGTGCATCCAAGAAATAAGAACAGTAGTTGGTTCATTGATAATATTACATCTAAGGATGTGCCCCGTAGCCCTCAGCCTTGTAAGAAGTTATTTTCTCTCCTTCCCTTTCTTGAATAGGCAGCATGATCAACAAAAGATAGGAATTTATTAATTTTAAAACCTAAATAAAAAAAATTAGGGGTTGTCATTTACAAAGTTCTTTCCTATAGTGCCACTCAATAAAATTTCTGGACAATTCTCTTTTTTTTTTTCTTTCTTTTAATATTAATCTTCAGTTTTTCAAAAACAGTGATGTTGATTTTGTTTCTTTTTCTGACAAAATATTGAGGAGTGTAACAAATTTTTTTCCCTAGAGTTTAAATTCCTACTTCCAAGGAATCAAAGAGCATTAATTTGCCACTAAAAATAATGCTCACTTACTAACGAATTAATAGATATTTTTCAAAAAAAAAAAGAAAACGCTCAATTTTACCAACCCTCCTCTTTTCATAAAAGTAAAAAACTGAATGAACAGACGAAAACTGACATAATTCCGTAACGATTATTATGAAACAGGAATCAGCATTCTGACGTTAGCGGATGTGGACGTGAAGAACTTGGACACAATGGAGAGCGTGCCGCACGACGGCAAAACCACCGGCGAGATCGTCCTACGTGGCAGCAGCATCATGAAGGGCTACTTAAAGGATCCGGCTGCCACGGCCGCGGCCTTCAAAAACGGCTGGTTCCTCACCGGTGACGTCGGCGTCATCCACTCCGACGGCTACTTGGAGATCAAGGACCGATCCAAAGACGTCATCATCTCCGGCGGCGAGAACATCAGCAGCGTCGAGCTCGAGACCGTCCTCTACGCCCATCCGCTCGTCGCCGAGGCCGCCGTCGTCGCCATGCCGCACCCCCGCTGGGGAGAAAGCCCATGCGCCTTCCTCGCCGTTCACGGCGGCGCTCACGGCGTAGCCACCGAGACCGAGATCATTGCGTTCTGCCGCAAGAATCTGCCGTCCTATATGGTGCCGAAGAAGGTGGTGTTCGTGGGAGAGCTTCCGAAGACGTCCACCGGAAAAATTCAGAAGTTCAAACTGAGGGAGCAGGCCAAGTATTTCGTCGTGTCTGAGAAACGAGTCGCCGGAGGAAACAAGTCCGGCCGTCAAGACGGAGGCCGGCGGCCGGATTACGGCGAGCATGTTTTGGCTATGTCTCGGCTTTGAAACTTTTGAGAGTTGAGATGTGGTCCCCATTTTACGGTTGGATGGGAAACAAAATGCAATAAATTAATTTTGTACAAAAATGAAAAATGTGTTTTTTTCAGATGTGGTTTTAATGTGCGGTCAAAAGTAGTTACCTTCAAGATGTTCAGATATTTAACATGTATGAATGGTGGATGTATAAAATTTGTGTGAAAAATGTTTAAAAGAAGAATGGTTTAGTTTAAGTGGCGCATTTTTATTTATTTTGTTGTGCTTCTGCACCATATAGTACCTGGTGTCAAGCATACAACATATATTATTAGCCAACCCGTTGATACATATATTTTAGACTAAAATGTCAGAGATTTAATTTCTCAATGTCACACGTTGTTGAACGAAAAAAAAAAAAGTTTATATTAGTGAAAAAAAAGTTGAAAGTTCGAATTCTCACCCCACAAATTGTTGAACTAAAAAAAACAATTTGCATGTGAGTAGTGTTAGATATGACTTTTTTGTAGTCCAACAATATGTAGAGGTAAAGATCCAGAGCCTCTACCATTTTGATTGATGATATATGTTTTAACCAGTCAAATTATATTCAGATTGACAATATAATATTTATTATAGTTAGACTTTGTTAGCATTATAAGTACAAAATAAGAGAAAAGCACTAAACAAATCACCTGAAGCTACAATCATAAATTATATAACAAAGCAACGATACACGTGTCAATGTATCATAAACCAATACAAGGAGAAAGCTAAACATAAAGAAATAACTCTTAAGCAATAGTCAAACCGAGCAATGGTACTCACGTTGTACATGGATTGAATGTAATGTGGGAAATTTTTTTAACTACGGTGGCATGGAAAATGTGTCATACTACTACCAAATCAGCAACATTTAATAGTGTTGTGGGTCTATGAACTAAAATAATAAATGAAGATTCGAATGTCTAACATTTTAGTCAAAGATATATGTCATAACTAGTTGAGTTATGCTCAGTTTGGCAATAATCTATCACTTTATAATGTGTCAAATTGTGAATGAAATAAGTATAATTGTGAATGAAATAAGTATATATTATTTTAGTATAATAAAATATCTCATGCAACATATTTTGGCAATAACATTTTGTATAGATAATTGGAGTCTCATTGTAGTTTTTAATGAGAAGGGAGAGTATATATGGTATTTCCTACATCAAATCGAGTATAACTTAATTGGTTGAGACATATCTTTCTGATCAAAAGATCGTGGGTTTAAATCATTACTCCCCATGTTATTGAACTCAAAAACGAAAAAATATATATATACGATATTTCCTACGCGTGAAAAACAGGTGATGTACTAATTATTTTTATGGTATATTCTAAAGTTTTTTAAAAGAAATTTTATTTTATATGCATTAAATATTGATTGAACTTTTAACATATTTACCCATGCAATCTTTAGAATTTAAAAGGGTAGCCTCATTTTAATTTTCTTATATCAATATGTATTTTTATAAAACTAATTATAAATATAACTTTTCTAGAAAAATAATCACTAATATAATTTGTTTAATTTATAAATATCTGATTAACTTAAACTATGTTAATTAATATAATTTTATTTATTATTTAATATACATTGAGGATTAATTTAAATATTAATTACTCTAATTATAGGAATCACGTTTTAAATTATATGTGGTTAACTAAAATAAATAAAATTTGCTCATTAAGTTATATATACACTCTATATATATAAAGAAGATATATAAATATTTGTTTGGTGTAAGTTTTTTTTTTTTTTTTTTTGAGTTCGTTTGGTGTCAGTTGTTGATTGGAGGATATCCCTAACATCTTCCAAACAATATGCAATCTGACTTGTGGTGGTTAAGGAGTCTGATCTTTAGGGCAACACTTTATGTCCAATCAAATGCCTATCTAAGTCAATATGTTTGTTGCAAGAGCAAAAAAACTTTAGCCAACAATTTTTCTTGAACAAAATAATGTTATATCATATGTTTGGTAAAAGAGGACGTCGGACTACTTATTGTAAGAAAAAAGTGATGGATATTTACTTTATGTGAAGCCCAAATCCTAAGGCCCATTTGGCCTTAGATTTCTTTATTTGTTTCTTTTTTTTAAGGAAAAAGCCGCTGGTCAATTTCGGAGCGTGCGAGAGCAAAAGACGACAGAAAGAAAATAAAAAAAAAAAGGGATTCCTTACAGAAACATTTTTAGCACTTTTGGAGGTCGACTCGTGGTTCAATCGAGCTGAAATTTTGACAGCGTGTTCATGGCACGAGGGTCTTCAATCTGAACGGTAGAGATTTCTTTTGAAGTTGCCTACAGTTAGATTATAGTGGGTAGTTGGTGTCATTGTTTTAGTGAGATCTTTCTAATATTTTCTCTTGTAATACTGTCGTATTTGCCAAAATTTATTATCTTGGGAGATCTATTATTGTGTGCCTCTAGTTGTGACTAGAGAGAACTGATTATATCCAATTATTGATTATAGTTGAGTTTTTTACTTCGGTCCATAGTTTTTTACTCCTCGTCTTGAGAAGGTTTTTTCACGTTAAAATTGTTTGTGTCCTGTGCTTGTTCAATTTAATTTCTACTTGCTATCTCCTATTAGGTTTACATAAGAGGGGATAATTGATTTAAAATATAGAACTATCCCAATAAAATGGTATCAGAGCCAAGTTATGGTTAAGTAGTGTCTTGTGTTGAACAATGGAAACTAGTACAAGTAGAATGATTACTCTGAATGGCTCCAATTATGAAGTTTGGAAAAGAAAGATGGGAAGTTGGTGCCAATAAAGTGGTATCAGAACTCATGGTTCGATCAAGCTGAAATTTTAACAGTGTGTTCATGGCACGAGGGTCTTCAATAAAAAAGGTAGAGATTTCTTTTGGAGTTGCCTACAGTCAGATTACAGTGGGTAATTGGTGCCACTGTTTTAGTGAGATCTTTGTAATCTTTTCTCTTGTAATACTGTCGTATTTGCCAAGATTTATTATCTTGAGAGATCTATTATTGTGTGCCTCTAGTTATGACTAGAGAGAACTAATTGTATCCCATTATTGATTATAGTTAGTTTTTTACTTCGGTCCGTAGTTTTTTACTCCTCTTCTTGAGGAGGCTTTTCCACGTTAAAATTGTTTGTGTCTTGTGCTTGTTCAATTTCATTTCTACTTGTTATTTCCTATTAGGTTCACATAAGAGGGGATAATTGATTTAGAATATAG
>JAOANK020000092.1:1753800-1768029 GCA_026257165.2 Telfairia occidentalis | reverse complement strand
ACATCATTTAAGATGAATTTGCTAGAGTGAGAAATGACATTACATATCAAATTTGAACGACATTTGAAGAATAAAATTTATTATTATAATTTTATTTTTTTTAATTGAAATTATATTAAATACTATAAACTCCTTATAATGATTTATATTTGTTTTAATGCACGTTACACATTTTATTATATTATATGTACTTATTTTACTTCAAATAAAAAACAAGAAACAAGAAACAGTTATCAAACACATTTTTGTTTCTAATTCTTTTTTTAACCAAACAAGAAACAGAAATAGTTACCAAACATGTTTCTTTTTCTAGTTCTAAAGAAACAAGAAATAAGAAACAAGAAACAGGAAACAAGAAATAAGAAACAAGAAACAGGAAACGAGAAACGAGAAACATGAATGTTACCAAACAGGCCCTGAGAAACTACTTTTTGTAATTTCTCAAATTTTGGCCAAATTTTGGAAACGTTTCTCAAAATTTAGAAACAAGAAACAGGATGGTTTACCAAACATGTATGTTTCTTAAAAAATGAGAAACGGGAACCAAAATAAGTAACATGAACGTTACCAAACGGGCCGTAAGAAAGTGACCAAGGCATATATACCAGCTGCAAATACTCCATCTAGAATTGAGATCCCAATACAGCAAATTATTATGACTAATGAGTCTGCAATACGCCAGAAGCGTGGTAGACCAATAAGTTCTGAAGATAAAAATTCTCGAAAAGAAAAGTAGTCAATAATCATAATGACTTAGTTGAGAAAGTGAATATTCCAGAAGAAAATCTAGACATAACTATTCATAAGAGTATGAAAAAAGGTCAAGTACCCGATGATAATAATGAAATTTCGATAAATTATGTCATGACAGGTAAAAGATTGAATCGAACTAATGTAGTTGTTGACAACATTCTTGCTTATAATGTTGCTCATGATATTATTTATGAAAATGGAAATTTTGAATTAAGATCTGTCGAAGAATGTTGATATAGAAAGGATTGGCCTAAGTGGAAAGAAACAATCCAAAAACAATTAACCTCACTTTTAAAACGTGAAGTTTTTAGACCTATAGTCCAAACACTTGAAGGTGTAAAACTTGTGGGATACAAATGAGTATTTGTGAGAAAAAGAAATGAAAAAATGAGGTCACAAGATATAAAACAAAACTGGTAGCATAAGAATTCTCGCAAAGGCCCGATATTGATTATAATGAGACATATTCTTCAGTGGTGGATGTAATAACATTAATATATCTGATTGGTTTGACTGTAAATGAAAAACTTGACGTGCATCTTATGAATGCAGTCACAACATACCTATATGGATCTATTGATAATGAAATTTATATGAAAATTTCTGAAGGATTTAAAATACCAGAATCATATAATTCAAACTCTAGAAAATTATATTCCATCAAATTACAGAGATTATTATATGGATTAAAACAATCAGGACGAATGTGGTACAATCATTTAAGTGGATATTTATTGGAAGAAGGATATCAAAATAATCCAATTTGTCCATGTGTCTTTATTAAGAAATCACAGTCAGGATTTGTTGTTATAACTGTATATGTTGATGATTTAAATATAATTGGAATTTCTGAAGAGGTTGCAAAGACAATAGAACATCTAAAAAAGGAATCTGAGATGAAAGATCTTGGAAGAGCAAATTTTTCCCTGGTTTGTAAATTTAGCATTTAGCAGATGAAATTCTTTTTCATCAATCAACTTATACAGAAAAGATATTAAAAAAAATTTACATGGACAAAACACATCCTTTGAACATTCCAATGGTAGTTTGTTCACTTGATGTGATGAAAGATATCTTTCGACCTCGAGAGGATGATGAAGTAGTTATTGGTTCTGAAGTACCATATCAAAGTGCAATATGTACACTTATGTATCTTACTAATAATACGCGACTTGATATAGCATTTTCAATAAATCTATTAGCTAGATATAGTTCTTATCTAATAAAAAGATATTGGAATGAAATCAAACATATACTTCATTATCGTCAAGGAACAATTGATATGAATTTATTTTATTCAAACAAATCGAATTTTGATCTAATTGGTTATGCAGATGTAGGATATTTATCTGACCCACAGAAAACTAGATCTCAAACAAGTTATTTGTTTACATGTGGAGGAACTGCATTATCATGCAGTCAGTAAAGCAGACCATAACAACTACCTCATCAAATCTTGTTGAAGTTCTCGCAATTTATGAAGTTAGTCGAGAATGTGTATGATTAAGATCAATGACTCAACATATTCGAGAAATATGTGACTTGTCTTCAAGAAAAAATCTTCCAACAACACTATACAAAGATAATACAACATGTATAGCCCAAATCAAAGGAGAATATATTAAAGGAGATAGAACAAAGCACATCTCATCAAAGCTCTTCTACACCTATGATCTCAAAGAAAATGACGACATTAATGTTCAACAAATTTGTTCGAAAGATAATTTAGCTGACAAAGGCATTACATACCGCAACATTTGAAAAGTTGGTGCACAACATTGGAATGCAACGATTCAAAGATCTTAAATGATGTTTCCATGAGGGAGAGTAAATATACTGCACTCTTTTTCTCTTGATAAGTTTTTATTTTATTGGGTTTTTCCTAACAAAGTTTTGAATGAGACAGTTATTAAATATATGAATAATGTACTCATTTTTCTTCACTAGAATTTTTTTCTCCATTGGGTTTTTTCTGATAAGGTTTTAACGAGATATATATTCTATATACAATAGATATCTAGGGAGAGTATTATGAATATATTAAGTCGATATCCATAACCTCAATGAATCACACAATTTCACATTCATTCTACCCATTATACTTATGATGGTTACACAATTTGAATTATGTAGAATTTCTAATCTACATCATTGTATATCCAGTAAATAATGATTATATGAGACATTCGTAAATTACAACTCAATAAAAATTATCTCGTCCTCTCTACTCTCTTCTCTCCCTTTTTTTTCTTTTGTATTCTTATCGTTCTTATTCGTTTTTGTGCTCATTCTATGATAAAAACCAACCATTGGAAATGATTTTTAACCCTTTTAGTAGAACGAGAAGATGTATGTATGTATATTCTAAAACCCTTAACCTGTCAGAGAAACTTCTCATATTTATTGGTTCGTCGCTGAGTCCAACCGGAGTTAAAGTTAGAACCGTCGTCTCATCGGCGGGCTTCTTTTTCTTATATAAGGCAAATGGAAATCGCCGGCGATCGGAACTACAGTTCTCATCCGAAGCGGAAGCGAGACGAAATCGCAATCAATGGAAGCGAGAATATCGATCTGGCTCTGCTCGAAGCAGTCGAAAAATCCCAAAAGGCAGTTGAAGTATTGGACCTCCGAACGGTGAAGAGGCTCTCTCTCTCTTTTGAACGCCGTCTCAGAGACAACACTGAAGCTCGCCTCAAGTATCCCGACCAGCCCGACCGCTTTGCCGATTCTGAGGTGGAGCTCCACGAAGAGATTCAGAAGCTCAAAGTGCTCGCCGCCGGTCCCGAGCTGTACCCTGACATCGTCAAGCTTGGTGTCATTTCGTCCGTTGTTGATCTACTCTCTCATAGTAACACTGATATTGCCATTGACGCCGTCCAATTGATCCAGGATTTGACTGATGAGGATGTTCTTGAGGACAACGATGAACCTGCTCGCGTATTGGTCGATGCGCTTATTGAGAACAATGTTCTCGATCTGTTGGTTCAGAACTTGCATCGATTGTCGGAGACGGACTCGGATGAAATGGCTGCCGTTTACAATACCCTAGCGACTATTGAGAATTTGATTGAAGTGAAACCGGTAGTCGCGGAGTTGGTCTGTGAACGGACAAAGCTACTGAAGTGGTTACTGGGAAAGATTAAGGTGAGGGATTTTGATAGCAATAAGCAATATGCATCGGAGATACTGGCGATATTGTTGCAGAATAGTACGGTGAATCAAAAGAGGCTTGGACAGATGAATGGGGTTGATGTTGTTCTTCAGGCGGTTGCAATGTACAAGTCCAAGGACCCCAAGAGCCCTGATGAGGATGAGATGGTGGAGAATTTGTTCGATTCTCTGTGTTGTTTGTTGATGCCTCTGGAGAACAAGGAAAGGTTTGTGAAAGCTGAGGGTGTGGAATTGATGATAATTATTATGAAACAGAAGAAATCCGCCTATGGTTCGGCTATAAGGGCTCTTGATTTTGCCATGACAAATTACCCGCCTGCTTGTGAACGCTTTGTTGATGTTTTAGGGTTAAAGACGGCCTTTGCTGCCTTTATGGGTAAGGTAGGATAAATTACATAATTCCCTCTACCCCTTGTGTTTCATTGTTTTCTAATTCTTTATTGTTGGATGTAATTTAAGGTTCAATTATGATATTCAAAGGATAACAGAATGATTTTAGAACAAAAACCGTGCTATGAGTGATAATCAATAACTAAAAATCTGATAAAAACGCGGGTCCATGTTACAATATTGTATTTAGTTTGTTGAGTTATCCATTCTTTTGCTAGTAGCTTTTACACTTCTAAAAAAACAAGGGACCGATCCATCTTTTTCATGCTGACTGTGAATGAAGATTGTCTCCATGTAGTAATTTGGAGTAGTAAGCTAAGAGTACTTAGACCAAGATTTGTTGTGGATTATACAGAATTTTTGTTTCAGTGGTTTGGTTACTCTTTCAGATGAGTGGACTTTCTTTTAAATTAAAGTTGTATGCTGAAGAAGTTGATTTTTAGTTATGCAAATATTTAAATGTGATTACATGATTTTATTCGACCACCAATTTGGAATTGTGTGTTTTCTGAGTTGTGTCCAGATGTCGACGGTCTAGTTCTGCTGAGATATGCGTTAGCAAATTATTCTCTCCCAAATCTCAATAGTACAAAGGACCATCAAAAGTGATGCATCCTTTCCCACCTTGTTGTCTTACTATGGAATTATGTTTTGGTATAACATGTGTAATTGCTGTATAAACTTTCATTAATATATTTTGCTGCAATATTGTTCCCAATTTTGACTTTCTAATCACGTTTTTGTTGATGCTTACTTCATATGCTTTATACATTGTAGATTCCTTTGAATAAGAAAAACAAGAAAGAGCGTTATCAAGAGGAGTTGGAAGAACGTATTGTGTCTCTAATTGCATCGTTATTTGGTAAGCAGGCAAGTGAAATTGTATATGTTTTCTTTACCGTCTGTGTTTATTATCAAATTTTGCTCCGTTCTGGCTGACGCCAAGATATTCATTCGACCTGTATTATAATCTTTTCAATTTCTAGTGTCGTATTTGAATACTGTTGTAGATCTTGAAAAAGTTGGTTGCACCTTAATCCTTAGCATTGAGTTTGAGTAAGGATTATTGTGTGAGAAAGGGAGAGATCGTCTGTTACTAGACTGTAGTACTTGAACTGATTAGAATGAAAATTAATCTGATAACTTGGCTTTCTGAAATTCCTAGGGTTAACGCACTTTGTTAAAGAATTTTCTTAGAGAAAAACAGTGGTTGCAGCTTCATTTTCCTTTTGTCTCACAGGGAGTTTGGCCTGCTCGGTATGACCGCCATTTGTCTAAATGAATACAGATACTAAATTGTCAAGAAGTAGAAAAAACAAAAAGGAAAATCCTGGTGGAAGGGCAGTAGAAGAGGAAGAAAGCACAAGCCTTTTTAAAATAGTTCTTGAGAAACAATTGGCTCGTCATGTGTTTCAGTAATGAAGTTGTACGATGCTTTACTGTGGTTTTGTATTTACAGTGCTTAAAAACATGGTTGACATCAACTTTTCTTTTATTTTTTAAAATTGGTTTCATTGAGAAAATGAAATAATACAAAAGTTTCTACAAAAACGGTAGCCCAAAAAAGAGCCAAACAAAACCTGGAGTAAAAAAAAAAAACTTCAATCCAAAAGCATAAGGTCTGAGGTCTTATGGTTAAATCTAGTGAGGGCTATTTTGTGGCTTATTTGGAAGGAAAGGAATTCAAGAATCTTCAGAGATAAGATCACTTCTTTTGACCCTTTTTGTGATTTTGTGCAATTCATGGCTTCTTTGTGGAGTGGCCAACACAAATTATTTTGTAATTATTCCACTTTCACCATTAACCTTGATTGAAGGGCCTTTTTGTAATCCATTTTCTAGGAAAAGGGATGCCTTGTCCCCTTGTCCTTTTGGTTGTTTTTGTCTTACCCTTTTGGAGTGAAAGTTTTCCCTGTTTCTTATAAAAAGAGGGTAATGCCTTGATACCATTAATCCATAATAAATGGATCCGAGGAGGAAATGAGGGATCACAAAGAAGCTGCAAAACATTACTCTTGGAATCCAAATGAAAGACCCAACTGATGTCAAAATAGTGAAATAAAGCCAGTCAACAATTTCTTGCAAATCCGTAGTGAAACAATAGATGATCTTGGCTCTCAAAATCCCCAAAACAGAGAAAACAAACAGATGGCAGCAAACAAGAAGATAATTTTTGCTGAAGATGGTCTGAAGTATTGATATGTCCATGAGTCAAAATCCAAGAAAAAGCATTCACCTTTCTTGAACTATTAGATTTCCAGATAACTTTAAAAGATCCTTAGGAAAGGACGGTGTAACGAAAACTAAGAAAAGCATTAGACATGGACTTAATTGTAAAACCCCCCGATGAGTCTAGATTCCAAACCATTTGATCCTCCATCTCATTTAAATAAATGGGATTTAAAAGGGAGAGCAAAGAAATATACTTTGAGTATTCATCATCTTTCAAATTCCTTCAAGTTTGAATATACCATGCTGAAGAAGTGGCATCCCAAACATCAAATATGGAGCAATTTGGGGGAAGAAACCACCTTAAAAAGGAGAGGAAAAGCTTGCTGTAAAGGAGAATTCATTAGCCAAACATCAAGCCAATAGTGAATTCTTTTCCCATTACCACATTTGAAGACCAAGAACTGCTTAGCAGAGTTCCAAATTCCAAAAATTCCCAACCAAGGGCATTTTGAGCTGACCAAAGTTCTACAACCAGAATGCCAACCAAAGGAAATTGAACCATATAAACTTCCTATGACAATTCTCTATAAGACTGATGTTTCATGAGAAAATCTCCAACCCCACTTTGCTGATAGGGCTTGGTTTTTTCATTTTAAACCACCAATTCCGAGCCCACCATTCTTCAAAGGAAGAGAAACTTTGCTCCATCTAACAAAGTGACTCATATAACCCTTATTAGTTCCTTCCCAGAAAAACTTCCTGACGAGCTTTTCAATTTGTGAACATACTTGAGCCGGCATCAAAAAGAGAGACATATAATACGAAGGCAAGGAAGAAAGAACTGACGAGCATAAGATCATTCTTCCCCTCAAGAGAGATTAAACCTCTCCCATTTAACTAACCTTTTCTGGATTTTCTCAATAATAGGAGATTTAAACTTAAAAGAATTGAGGCAAACCTCCCAAAAGCAAACCCAAATAAGTGATAGGCCGTTCTTCCACTTTGGAACCCAACTTTGAAGCCATATTAGCAAAACGATTCAAAGGTATGATAATACCACACAATGATGATTTACCCCAATTGATCTTTAAACCCGAGAGCCACTCAAAAGCAATAATTGTTTCAAAAAGAGCTGAAAGCATATGGTCATCATCCTTACAGAAAATAAGTGTATCATTCGCAAATTGAAGATGAGAAACATGTACCTTTTTTGTGCCTACCAGGAAGCCTTCAAAAAGATTTGAGGAATGCAATTTATCCAACATGCTACTTAAAACATCCACAATAAGAAGGAAAAGAAAAGAGGACAATGAATCCCCTTGTCTTAGCTCTCTTGAGGCTGAAATTCTTCCTCTTGGCTTGCCATTAATGAAAACTGAAAATCGAGGATTTCTTACACAACCCTGAATCTAACTAATCCATTTAGCACCAAAGCCTTTTTGATGAAGACCAATCTCCAAAAAGTCCCAATCCATCCTATACAAAGCTTTTTCACAATCTAGTTTCAACAACCAACCACTTTGTTTACGAAGTTTGTAGTCTTCCACCATCTCATTGACAATAAGAATTGGATCCAAAATTTGCCTTCCAGAAAGAAAAGCACTTTGATTGAGTGAGATTGAAGAGGGCAATACCTTCTTCAAGCGATCTGCTAATACTTTAGCTAAAACCTTGTAAATTGAGGTAGTGAGACTTATTGACCGAAAATCTTTAACATTTGAGACTCTCTCCTTCTTAGGAATTAAACATATCGAATTTTCCTTTAAGCAGGAATTGACATTGCCATTCAAAAAAAAATTCCTTGAACAATCTAATGAAATTAGAACTAAGAATGTGCCAAAATCGAATAAAAAACTTCAAGGTATAACCATCTGGACCTGAACTTTTATTTTTTCCGAGAGACTTTAATGCTCGTTCAATTTCTTCAACTTCAAACATAGATTCCAGCCGTAAACATTCTCTAGGAGAAATTAGTCTCCACTCCAAACCTTGAGGGATAAAATGAGAAAGCTTTTCGTAAGAATATAATCGATAAAAGAAACCCACAATCTCAGATTCTATGGCTTCATTGGTGACTAAAATCCCCTTGGAGTCTGAAATCAATTATGAAATTAGGGCCTTGCGTTTTCGTGCAGCTAAATAACGATGAAAAAAACTAGAGTTTTTATCCCCTTCTTTGAGCCAAAGTATTTTACTTCTCTGAATAAGATTTGTTTCTTCTATCAAATAAAGCTTTGCTAATTCTTGCTTGATGGAGATTCGAGAGGCAGAATCAGCCGGTGATGAGGAAGCTTCTTCCTCCTAGGAATCTAGATAAATTAGCCAACAATTTACTTTCCACTTCTTTTTTGTCTCGAGTATTAGAAGACTCCCACTACTTGATCACTGATTTTAAGTTTCTAAGCTTTGAATAGAGAGCAAAACCAGCCCAGCCATAGGTCTTATTAGAAACTAAAGAAGATTCAATTAGAGATAAACCACCATTATCTTGACGCCAGGAATTATAGAACCTGAAGGGGGAAGGGCCCCAATAAAAGTTTCCAGAATCAAGAACAATTGGAAAATGGTTTGATGTGGGTCTTGCCAACTTAGAAGCCCTGGACTTTCCAAACAAAGAGTCCCCATTCTTTAGAAATAAAAAAGCGATCCAGTAAAGAAAGAACATGTTTAGAACCTTCCCTTGACCGCGTGAATCTTCCATTGGAGAGTGGAATTTCCATAAGCTGAAGTTCTGAAATGATCTTGTTGAAATATTGCATACTTTTTAGTTGTCTTCCCCCAATACATCGCTCTTTGGACCATTGAATGGCATTAAAATCACCCCCAATGCACTAGGGTTTGTCACAATAAGCAAAATCCAATCTGATTTCATCCCAGAAAAACCGTCTCTCCCTGCCATTGGTTGGACCATAGACACTAGTAATCCATACAACAGAATTATTAAGCGAAGATACCATAATAGATACTGAATAACCTCCCTTCAAAACATCCAACGCTTGGACCTTCGATTCATCCCACATAGAGAGTAATCCACCAAAGCCTCAATTACTGTCCAACCAATCTCTTTTGAGCTCCACAGAGATTTAATAATTTTAGACTCCACTTGCTGAAGCTTAGTTTCTTGAAGAAGGGCCACATCAAGGCAAAGATTTTTAATGATTTTCTTAATAATTAGGTGCTTCTTGTAACATCCAAGACCTCTAACGTTCCATGTAAGAATCTTCATCAGAAAAGTAGAAATTAGCTATTGAAAGGAGCTAGAGACACCCCAATCTTCTGAAAGAAAGAAGCATATGAAGGCTGTGATGGAGGAACAATAACATCAGCAATGGAACTGCTAACTTCTTTTTCTTGAGGAGAGCAATGTTCCTGAAAAAGACGATTTAGATCATCATGTAAAGAGGCTTCTACCAAGTAACTCCTTGAGCATCCAAAAAGACATGATTGAGGAGAAGAATCTATACTACTTATGCTGGTACTGAAAATTGAATCTACTGCTTTTGAACCATCAGAAATAGTTTCTGCAACAAAACTATAATTACTTGAATGAACGACCCCCAACTGAAAATTGGTTTGAATAATTTCCTAAAGACGAAGAGACTTGGCTTGATGGTAGTCTAGAATCTTGCAAAGGAAAATCCAAAGGGCCCGTCGATGCCACCGAATTGAATGCTGTATTCAGATTTGATTGAATGGGCTCACGCTTCGTTTCTGATTTTCAATGGAAGGTGGGTGAGAGTTTGGGAAATAAATAGTGGTTCGGTTTTTCCTTCCATAAAAGGAAGGAAGTGCCTTCATACTATATTCTCGAAAATTACCATTAATTTTCTGCAAATCACAATTATCTTCTTTGAGAATCGCGACATCATTTATTTTGTCATCCATTCTGGTAGGGATTCCTAAAATCACGGGGCCCAAAGAATTTAAAAAATTAGGGCAGGCGGGAGGAGTAATCAAAGAAAGAGAATTAGTATTGGACATTAAATTCTCTTTGATAATCCACTTGCTATTAGGGAGAGACAAAAGAGAAGTAACAGATTTGAGGACAGCTGGCTGCATTAAATCTTCACAATTTTCTCCACAAAACGAATGTTTTCGATTATCACCATGAATGTTATTCTTGATAATCTTAACCGAACAGTTATCCCCCTTCTCTTTCATATTAAGTTCACGCAAATCCTTAGAATAAGCTGAATTCAAGTCACTAATTAAAGGTGCTTCACATAATTCGTCTCTCTTCTTTTCGGCTGCATTAAATGGAGACTTTTCAATGTCTTGTTCTTGATTGAGGAGATTTCGAGAATCAACTGAAGAATCAAAAGAAAACTGTTCACCTTCTTGTGGCTTCTCAACTTCTTGCAACGTTTCATCTTCCTTTGACTGTTCATCTTCCTTGATTGCTCTAATCCGCTCCAAATCACACCGATTAGTAAATAGTGATGAAGAAAAGTTACTATCAAATTGGACTTTCTTTCCCAGATCCAATTCGATACTTTGAGGATGGCCAAAATCTGAAATTCTTACAACAATGTCTCCTAAAGACGGATTGGAGATAAGCACCTTGGCTGGAAGAAAACCACACACATTCTGTTTTATTCGAGCTTCTTGACAATTTATCAGATTTAAAGATGTTGAAGAACAATCCTCCAGTCCTCCGAAATAATATCCCAAAGTTTCAAAAACTGATCTGTTCGAGTATTTCAGAGGTAAATCTCTTAAATGAATCCATCCCCCATAACTTGACACTACCTTCTTAAGGGGGAAATTCCACTTTTCTATCTTTAAATAAAAATTCCCAAATCTTCTCCACTTTTCAAGATCAACAATATGAGCAAAAAAGTCTTCATTCCCTCATTTTAGCCGAGCTTTGTTGTTCATGAAAGGATTAATACAACAATCCTTAACGAGATTTTGCTTTAGAGCATAGGAATTTCCTTCCAATCATCATGTGCGCATAGTCTTGTAACTACGAACATTTTTTTCGCATTGTTATAGTATATTTATGTAAAATAGGATTTTTTAGTCTTTTGTCCTTTATTGTAATTTACTATTATTAGTTTATGGCTTCCATGTATGCCTATATATATCTTTCTCTAGTATATAGAATGAAGTAAGTTATTCTTTCCACTTGTTCTCACAATAACATGGTATTAGAGCATCAAGGTCTTTTCCTAGAGCAATTAGGGTTTTGTGAATTTTGTGCACCTTTAGGGTTTGAGATTTAATATACTACCTTAGAGTGTTTGTTTTTCGACACCACCCAGCCAAAAAGGAAGCCCACCCACTGATTGGAAGAGCCCCAGAATTCAGTTGGAAAACACCTCGCTCGTGGCCGGAAGCCGCCGCCGCGGCCTCTCCCATGCGCCGGTGCGTGAGTGGCCAAAATTTTTTCCAACCACCGTGGTTCACTCTTTTTTGCAATTTCTAGCCTCTGTGTGTGATTATTTTGGTTGATGTATGCTCGGATTTGAAGCTGTTTCAGAAAAGAATTAGAGTTTTTTTTTTGTGTTGGGAACTCTATTTAGATTTGGTTTTCAGAGTTTGTGTAGTCATTTAGTTTTGATTTCGTGAATTTTGATTAGACATTGTGTTTCTCTATTCTTTGTTGGAATATGGCCAAACAAAATCCTGTGGTGATATCTGATTTGGTTCAATCGGAGACTCAATCAATCTATGATCCATCTAGGAAATCATTTGTTAATTTGTGGATGGGTTTGCTAAATACCAACAGTACTAGAAATCATTGAAAGCATCTCCAACATCTTCTACGCCTAACTCTATTACCAATATTGTTGGTTCAGGTAACATGAATTATTTGTCTATTTTCATCTTCTACCACATGGGTCATAGACTCTGGTGTTACTGATCATATGAAAGATAATTTTAATTTATTTTCTACCCATTTGTCATCTACATTTTTTACAAATGTCACTTTAGCAGATGGATCAAAATCTACTGTTCTTGGATCTGACACAGTAAACCTCACCCCATCTCTTTCTTTGTCCTCTGTTCTACATTTACCTCACATTTCTTTTAACTTGATCTCTGTTAGTAAACTCACTCGTGACCTTAGTTGTTGTGTCTCATTCTATCATGGCTATTGCTTGTTTCAGGATATTGTGACGAAGAAGATTATTGGGAGATGATATGAATCTGGAAGACTTTATACTTTGATCATCAAGTACCAAAAATTGTTGCTTGCTATGGAGTTGTTACTTCTTTTGAAGCTCATTGTCGTCTCGGTCATCCATCTCTCTCAGTATTAAGAAAGCTTTGTCCTCAGTTTCATAATTTGTCTTCATTAAATTATGACCTGTGTCAGTTTGCCAAATTTTATCGTCTTAGTTCAAGCCCTCGGGTCGATAAACGAGCAAGTGCTTAATTTAAGTTAGTTCATTATGATATTTGGGATCTTTGTCCAGTTGTATCCAAAATTGGATTTCGATATTTCGTTACCTTTGTTGATGATTATTCTCACCTAACTTGGGTCTATTTTATGAAGAATCGTTCTGAGTTATTTTCCCACGTATGCAATTTTCATGTTGAAATTCGAACTCAATTTGATATTTCCCTTAGAATTTTGAAAAGCGATAATGTTCGTGAGTATTTTTCTGATGCCTTTGGGTCGTATTTGTGTAAGCATGACATTATTCACCAATCATCTTGTGCATATACTCCATCCCAAAATGGAGTTGCTGAATGGAAAAATAGGTATCTTCTTGAAACTGCCAACGCACTATCCTTTTAGATGCATGTTCCAAAGCATTTTCGGTTGATGCAATTTCCACAGCTTGTTTTTTGATTAATCGAATGTCTTCATTGTTTTTCATGGTGAGATTTTTATCACGTTTTGTTTTTGACAAAACTTCTATTTTCTATTGAGCTCAAAATATTTGGTTGTACTTGTTTTGTTCTAGATGTTCGTCGTAATCGGACAAAATTAGACCCGAAATCTTTGAAGTGCATTTTCTTAGGTTATTCTCGTGTTAAAAAGGGATACAAGTGTTATTGCCCTAGCTTGAACAAGTATGTCGTTTCTTCCGATGTTACTTTCTTTGAGGACAAACCCTTCACTCCATCATTGCGTATTACGAGTCAGAAGAAGGATGACGATCTCTTTATTTATACAGTTGTTTCTCCTACCTTCTCTTCTAATTCACCCCATTTGGTAGTTGTCCCTGCTTGTCCACCTATTACTCAAGTCTACTCTAGACGACAATAACCTTCAGATAACTGTCCTGTCCTTGAAGATTCTTTGACATCAGATCGAAGACCAAATGATGACCCTCCTATTGCTCTTCGTAAAGATAAACACACTTGTACTTTTCCTATTTCTTCTTGTGTCTCTTATGACCATTTATCATTTTCTACATGTTTTTTTTGTTGTATCTCTTGATTCTATCCCCATCCCTAAAATGGTTCGCGAAGTCTTGTCTCATTCTGGTTGGCGTGACGCATTGTTAGAAGAGATGAATGCTTTAGATGATAATGATACTTGGGACTTAGTAACCCGTCCTATAGGAAAGAAAACTATCAGATGTAAAGGGGTATTTGTGATCAAGGTCAATTTTGATGGGTCAGTTGCTCGATTAAGAGTGCGCCTTGTTACTAAAGGTTATGCTCAGACCTATGGGATCGATTATTTTGATACTTTTTCTTCGGTTGTCAAATTAACTTCTGTCAGGCTATTCATCTCCATGGCTGCTTCTCAGAGTTGGCCTTTGCATCAACTTGACATTAAAA
>JAOANK020000092.1:1730891-1742515 GCA_026257165.2 Telfairia occidentalis | reverse complement strand
ATGATATACTAATATTTGTTATATTAACAATATCATTGATATACTTTTTTCTCTCTAAATTTGGGATATTAGCCAATAATATGAAGTGTATATGTCAGTTGATATACCAAATGAAATGTAACTATTATCAAAATAATATCAAATTTTCGAAAATAGAACAAATTAACTGATATACTTTATATTTGGTATATTAGTTGATACAATTAATGCAATTATGATATACCATGATAAAACCTAAATAAAATCATCGAAATCGAATTAGTTGAATAAAAACAACTTCACATCAAAAGGATACCCAAAAAAAAAAAAAAAATTCACTATAATCGAACAAACAACATCCATCATAATACAATTAAAAACATGATATACTGATATTTGGCATATCAGTTAACTGATATGTCAAATATAAAGTATATCAATCCTAAATATAAAGCATATCAATTGATTGATATACCAAATATCTAATATATCAAATATACCTGTTGATACACATCTAAAGGTAAAATTGGAATAATAAAAAATATAGAAATCAGATTTAAAAATTTTGCCAGATTTGCAAATTTAAAAACCTTTTCTAAATTTACAAATACTTCTATAGTTTTTGCTACCCATTACATTTTTCCAAGAAAGAATGAGTAGAGGAGAGATTTTTTTTTATTATTATTATCATATTACCCATTGAAATATTATAAAAATTAATATTTTTATTATGCAAGCACATAAATAATATAAACTAATATTAAATTGTCCGTTGGCATCTTAGTATTCCATTTGGATTACTAATGGTTCAGTTACGAAACCTTCAACAACAAATGAAGATGAAGATTTGAACCCACAACTTTTTAGTCGGGAACATTTTTCTTAACCAATTAAACTATTCTCAGATTACTATCTTTTTTAGTCTGAAACTAGCTAGGCAAGAATTTTCTACACTACCTCTCCTTCATTATTCACACTGCCCTTAAAAAAATTCAGAAAAATAAGGAAAAGGTATTGAAGCCAACATTTCTATCTTGTAAAATTAATTTTTTTTTAATTATTAGTACATATTTAAATTTATTATTTTTTATGTTTTATAAAATTTTAAGTAAAATTACAAGCTTACTTTAAAAAAATGATAATAAAATTATAAACTCAAAGTTAAAATATGTATTTTCAACCCAAACATTAAAAATTCAAAAAAAGAAAAAAAAATTCACAATTTCATGCCACTGGTTTATTAAAGTGAGAGTGCGCGAGACACGTGCAGGATAGAGTGGAAAATAATGTTTAAAAAATAGAGAAAGAAGACAAAAAAAACAAAAAAAACAGCCAAAATTTATATTTATTGAGAGAGAAAGTTGCGTGGGTTGTTGTTTGGGGTCAAAACTCAAACGACATGCCTTTATACACATTACAAATATAGATGGATTCATTCATTCCATTGATTCCTACTTATCTAACGGCTCTTATTGTCAGAAATTTACTCCCCTCTTCCTTTCCCTCTCTACAACTCAAATTTCGAATTTTTCATCTCTCTCTCTCTCTCATTAAAAAAAAAAAGTTGCAGCATTTTGAAAATGCTTCTTGAACAGTGCGCCTCCCGTTGCTCCCTTTCTTTTATCTCTCTTTCCACTTCACTAATCTCACTTTCAAACCTCAAAAACCCACCAATCTCTCTCTCTCTCTCTCTAGTTGAACCCCCTTCCATTTCCCTATCTCTCTGGAGGACTTTCTAGTGTTGTGTCGTCTCACAATCGCCATTGATCTCTAATGGGTGCCTGTCTGAGCAAAAAGAAGAAGCCTTTACCTTCAATTTCTTCTACCCATGTCCCTCCAGATCCAAGCTCCTGTAATGGGTTCAACCCCATCATCCCCATTTCCCAGCCTCCCACCATCGACCTGAAACTCAACAGCAGCAAGAAAACAGAGCAAGAGAATGGGGAAGGGAAAGAAGAAAGAAACGAGTACCCAGTGAAGAAGGAGGTTTTTGTTATTAAGCACAGAAAGAGCCATGATGGAAGAGACAGAAATGGGGCATCTCTTCCACCTGAGGATGGAAACGCAGCTGTTTCCCCTGCTGCTAATCTTCCTACTGTATCTTCTTCGTCCTGTGAAATTTTGGAAACTGGATCTGTGGGTGAAAGTTTGAAAATGGGTTTGGTGAGAACTTCAAGCTGCACTAAAGAGGAGGTCGATGCTATTTTGATTCAGTGTGGAAGATTGAGTCGGAGTTCATCTGCAAAAGGCAATGGAAGACAGTATTCTGGTTCCAAGAGAAGCTATGATTTTGACCATTGTGATAGAGATGGTGTTAACTCTGGTAACTTTGGTGATGAAGATGAAGATAGGAAGAATCCCAATTCTGTTGATGTTGATGAGGATGAAACTCCGGAAGAGAAACGCCACAACCAGAGGCAACGCCACCGCCATTCTTCAAGGCACTCTTCCTCTCAAGGGAGGAGGAGGACCCCAAGTAGAGAAAGGGATCAGAACCAACGGTCCAGCAGCAGGGAGAGGCGTGTCAGCCGGTCACCTGG
Source organism: Telfairia occidentalis (assembly GCA_026257165.2). Lineage (NCBI taxonomy): Eukaryota > Viridiplantae > Streptophyta > Magnoliopsida > Cucurbitales > Cucurbitaceae > Telfairia > Telfairia occidentalis. The sequence continues at coordinate 1,739,996 of JAOANK020000092.1, read as the reverse complement.
CCGACGGTCGACCGAACCCTCTGCATCGAATAATACTTCCAATGCCAATGCCAACAACGGCACTGGTCTCGGTCGACCTGCGAAAATGGTTTCAGTTCCGGCAACAGTCTCTCAAATTGAAATGGACAAGAGCAACAATGTCACTGGTGGTTGTGGTGTCTATGATTCGGCGGCTGTGGCTACCGTCAAGAGGATATCGGTTAAAAGAAACGTCGGTGAGGCAACGGCCATGGCGGGTTCGAGGGTTGCTTCATCACCTCGTTCACAGTCTCCTGCAAGAACCAATGGAAATGTTAAAGTTTCAGACGAAAATCAACAGCAGCCATCTCTCAGCCGCAGCTCATCAAGAAAAGCAGAGCAATCTCCTTACAGAAGAAACCCATTGAGTGAGATTGACACCAACTCACAGCCAAACAATAGGATTCACAACAGAAGCAAAAGAGAAACTGAAGAAGTGATTGCTAAAGACTCCACTAATGGTCTAAACCAGGTAAATTTGGAATCTACACCCTTTTCTTTTATGACTTTAGCATCTAAATCTCCCAAAAGACGAAAGGTCTTTGAATACTGATTTGATGTACCTTACAATCTTTCGATACAGAAGCCAAAAGCTGATTCCAAAAGTTGTCACAAAGCAACAGTTTCTCAAGTGAATAGTTGCAAATCCGCCACCACGGCGGCCGCTACCAGAGGTGTTGTGAATATTATCAGCTCAACAATGCAGCAAGAGAAGATAGGGGATGGGGCTAGAGAGAAGTCAGCAATCACCTCCACAACACCATTGTCAAACATAGAAGTTGTGGTAGAGAACCAGAAGCCCGAGGGATTGGCAAGGAGCAGATCAGCAAGGCAATCTAGAGAACTGGATATTAATCCAGAAGCTCTATTGAATCAGAGTCAAACACCATCTTACACCAAGATGTTGCTTCAAGACATTCAGAATTTCCATCAAAAGAATACCAACCCAGTTTCTCTTCCAGCTTGTGTAACCAAGGCCTGTTCCATAGTTGAAGCAGTTGCAGATCTCAATTCCACTACAAGTTCAAATTTCTCTTGTGCTTTCTCTGAGGACAGAAGCAACCCACCAACATACCAATCTAGTAGAAATGACTATAATGTTCCTTACAGCGGCAATCTAGCAGTGAAGGGCATGGCGGAAATCAGAGACCCTTTTGTTGAATCCGAAGTTGCCATGGATGACGATATTATGGAACCGAGCTTTCACAAGTACGTGACGGTCAGAAGGGGTGGCCCTGTGGTTACTGGAGGGGGAGATACAGATGATCAGGAATCCTCCGGGAGCAACAGTTACGTGGGCAGTGTTCAACAGCTGCACCAATGGGGCATTTCAACTGCTTCATGGGAACCCAACTCAGCTGATTCAACGGACTCCTGGACATCAAGACAGAATACCAGAGAGGAAGGCCATCCACATCCTGGCTCCGGGAGCAGTTTGCATTCAAAACCGGGGCTCGACATAGATGAGACCAGGCGGAGAACGACTGAGAGAAGGAGAGACTCCGATTCCCAGAGAACTGGGATTGGCCGAGGCCGACTTGGCAGTGCCAGTAAAGTTCTTCATACAATTCCAGTTGCAGCCACTGGCTCCACCTGAATAGAATTGTAGAAAACTCTCCCTTGCCATTTTGTTGCCTGTTTCGTTTTGTGTTGTCTCCATTCTTCTTTTCTTGCTGTGAAAAGCAGAACTTTACTTCTCCATTTGTATTCAGTTGCAAACTTGCAACAATTTCTCCTCTGCTATATCTTCCCACTCATTATTAGCAATTCAACTTATTTAAGCAAACTGTCATAGTAGTGGGGTTCTAGTATTCGTCAGTAAACTATAAATGAACGTTATTTCGAAGGTTTGGAACAAGAAAAATAATAATATAATTCCAATAAGACTTCTTATGAGGTCTAGTTTCTATTTACTATTATCAACAAATCAAGTAGATAAAAAATATACAAATGACATTATAACAAATGCTATAATTACATAATCTGAATTGTATACACTAAATTTACAAATGCTACGAATGGTCTTTGGCTGATACAGTTCAAAACTCAAAAGAGAGAATGCTTGCGGGGGTTTCTGACAGGCAGCTTACAATTCCTTTTTCCCCAAAAAACAGATGTCCACTGCCAATTATCATGTATATCATCGCTTAAACTCCCCACAGGATCGGTCTGCACTTGTACCATCAGATTGCTACACCATAAGGTATCACATCCAGTATATCCTTTCCAAGAAATTTCTTCAAAAATCTAGTATGCAAACTAGCATTTCATGTCCGTTCACGAACTCAACCTTTGTTTTGAATATTGAAAGCATGCAAAGATTTTGTGCCCTCATTCCAAACTACTGCCATAGTTGACCACGTATATAGCAACCACAGTAACAACGGCTCCAACCAGTTGAATAGGTGAGAATGTCTCTCCCAGATATAGAAACCTGGGTATTTGAGCAAACATTGAAGTGTTTATAAGGAGATATTTCACTCATTGTATTTGTTCACTGTTGAAAGAGAACCTTACCCAAAAACTGAAGCAAACATTGGAGTGAGAAAGGTGAGAGAGCTGAGCTTTGTCAAACTACCTATTATTAGAAAACCATCCACAATGGAGAATTAGCACAAAGACAGAAATCATAGTAAGGAACCATAAATGCCTGTAAAGTATCAAGGGACATAACAAATTTGATCGATGTACACAGCATATCAGAAAACCAGAAACCCTGAAGCTAAATGGATTTCACAATGCTTATCAATCCAGCACACTGAGACCTTTAAAGTGACAGATGTTACACTTATGTCTTTAATCATCCTTATAAAATGGAAAACTCCAATAATTAAATAAGCATAATTGCATCAACAACTTCTACTCAATTTCAAATAGATCATATTTCAGCAGGTATATTGTATAAATAAGTATCTTAGTCATTGGAGTCTATTAGTTATTTGTCTTTTTATAATATTTTACATTGAATTAATTTAGGCATCACATGTGTGAATGAGCATTGTCTCATAATGCTATGCTAGTATACGTAGTACCATATAGGAGGTTTTGAGTTCAAATCTCACAAGGTTGTTTCCTCCCATTTCACACTAACAGATGTTAAGCATCGTAATTATCAAATTAATATATAAGGTCACACATGATGGGATGTGATGAAAACTGATGGAACTTCACCTAAGATAATGCACAACCATTTTTTATAAAAACTAGTAAAACAAAACATGGTAAACATTAAGCACTATCGTATCGTGCCAAAATGTTGGTTCAACAACATTCCTAGCACAGATTTGTCATTTCCTTGTGGATCCTCATGTCGAGAACCAAGTAGGCAAACCAATCAATTCATTCACTAATGATTTTATGCCCACATCAACTTATATGCACCTAACTGATCTCACAAGATATTCCTAACACCCTACAACATTTGTTGTAGACAAACTCATAAAATATTTAATATTTTAGGTAGAACCGTGACTAAACCTTGAAGGCATCTTGTATTGCACTTTGCTCCTCTGATCACTGGGTCAATTCAAAAATGGTTGAATCACGCACGCACAAAAGAAAACATTGATCATCAACAGAAGTATAAAGTCACGGGTACCATTAACAAGTAATAATAAATCAACAAGATGAGACAATATGAACTTCAAAGCAAAACACGGCACAAACTAGAGAATGCTAAGGGGAAAAAGGGTGATACCTTTTGTTGCACTATAGAAGAATGAACCATAGCTAATAGCACTTCCAAAAATGGATGCATAAAGGAGTGCCAGTATATCACTTGTTGTAAAATCCTTAAGACCCCCACTGACAGCAGGATCATGATTAAGGATGCATATCACCAAAAGCGGAAGACCACCAATCACCATGTGCTGCAACGAAAAAATTACATTTATTTAGTTCCAAGCTTTATTATTCTCGAAAAACTAAAGCCTCGTATAAGGTCATCCTTCAAGTGCTTCATAACTTCCAATAAAGCATGCCATAGAAGTTTGACGCATCCTATAATTAATTGCGTGCATGCTACACTAATAACATTTCCTTAGAATTAGACACTAGAGAAGGTACGAATCAGAGCTGCCAAGTATTAATCTAATTCATAACTGACAACTCTCTACTAACCTATCATAATCAATACATAAAGAGTTAATTGGGTGAAAGGGGCAGGAAATTTCCCATGATAGCAATGAACTAAAGGTAGATCGAAAATTAATTTTCTTCCCATCATATGATCATACATTTTGAATAAGGAAGACAAAAAGGGTCCACGAAAAATAATCTGTTTAACAAAAGGCATAAGCAAACAATGATGTGACTTCGTAAGAGATCATTTCAACGGTTGATCCTACCCATCCAGTTGCCATAATAGGATCAGAGTACTTGGAAACCCAGCGGACCATGACAGTACCTACTGCCATACTCTGTGCAGCTAGAAACATCCACCACTCTCCACTTCCCCATAACGAAACACTACTTGCATCTAAAGTAAAAGACGGAACCTGTCAAACCGAGAGTGCCATATCAAACAGGCGCTATGTTTTGATATAGTGCGGATAGATTAGTGCTGTGAATGTCATATATCTTTTCATATAATAAGATTCAAGAATAATAGTACCAACAAAATGAAAATAATACAAAGATATTACACACACACACACACAAAAGTCAATTATTCAATTGTGGAAGAGAAAACAAAAGTGCTTACTTAAAAGATACGAAGAAGCCAAGCTGAGCATTCATAAGATTTGTGTAATTAAAGTTTACAAACAGAATGAACGGTGAAATTGAAATATCAAGATTTGATCAGGTCACAGCTTTGAAGATGCAGAAGTGTATGTTAAATAGTTCTTGAAATTCAATATAAATATTTGGAAAAACAAACTTACCTACTAACGGGTTAATAGGAATCTCTTGCTGACCACCATTAAGTTTTTGATAAGTAGGAGAGAAATACGGAAAGGGAGAGAGAAGATTTTTTTTTTAGAAAAAGAATGAATAGCTATCAAATATTTAGTGATGGTCAACAAGATGACCAATCAAGAGGAAAATTTTGTCGTAAATAATTAATTCTTTGCATTGTGAGAGGAGAGTATTACGAAATTAAGGTTTCCATTTCTACAAGAAATTGGGTTTCATTAGCCCAAAAGCTCCCCAAACCCGCCGGGCTGCCACAAATCACATAAAACAAGTTTGTTGAAGATTACACTTTATTACTCTCATGAATCGTGCACATCTCAATAACCATTCAGTTATTTAATCAGTACATATGTAAACCGGTAACACATGCCCCCAACTATACTAAGGGGAAATAGGAGTACCTCAAGAAGTAAAAGTCCTAAAACACCAAGTACAAGTCCAGCAACTCCAATTAAACTGATGGACTCGCCAAATAAGAAGGCTGCAAGCACCGCCACTGTTAATGGTTGAGAATCAATTATTACCTGCAAATTAAGGTGTAGAAACAGAAAACATGAATGCAATAGATATAATTTTCACATGATATTTGAATGAGTATAAAGATGTAGCGAAAAAAGTCCCAAATGTGATTTGTTGGATTTTTTTTTTTTGTCACTGGAAAAATGAAAAGAGAGAATATATAAAAGCCTACGAAAACTAAAGTAAATTCCCCACAATTGGCACAAATAAGAGATATCATAAATACAAAAATTTTTATCAAGAGTGCTCAGGTAACAATCTACTCCGCTAATCTATAGAGTATAAATTCAGGAAAAACTGATCATTTCCTCTTGTATGCCTCTTCCATCTCAATATTCAAATTCAACCCTCACACAATATCAATTCACCAATCAAATTTTTATCGTCCTTTCAATTAAAATACAACGGAAAAGAGTTGAGTTTTTCATCTCGATTCTTCAACCATACCAACTTACATAACTGTATAATGGATTTTAGAGACGATGGTTGGAATGGAGAGGAAATATTGACTATTATAAAAGTAGTTCTGAATATGTGCTTTAGATGGGTTTTGGTGCAATTTCATGGACATCAAAGAAATAACTGCGGTGGCCTTGTCAACAATTGAAGTCAGCTTAAAGGAATGTTAAAAAATAAGCTAGATACGTAAGCCAATTACTCGATACGTTTCTAGTTATATGGATCATACATTTAAAAACACATGGAGTGATGGAGGTTAATTTATAAGATACATGCCTTCTATGTAACTGTATACCCCATGTTTATCTTTGTGTCTTCTTTGAATGTCATAAGGGTTACTACATAAAAGGATCCTTCCTCTCATTTGTAATCAAGTAAAGAAAATAAACAAGGAAAAGGCCATCAAAATAAGTTTCTTGTGTTCAGTTGTGTTCTCGATTTTTGTGCGAAACCAAGTTTCACTTTGAACTTCTAAGATTTAGAATGAATACATTTTCCTCTTCTTTTCGGCACACCGGCGCTGTCAACATATACCATGTACATCAACTACCAATTTCAGAAATTCGTAATGGAGTAGAAACATATTAATGTAAGAAGGCATAAGATGCACAAAGAAAAAGAAAAAAAAAAGGATCATACACTGCCTAAGCCTGCGGATGTCCTCTGCAAGCCTTGAGCAAGAAAGCCCTGAAATGATGTGGCGTCGACTAGAGCAAAGAGAAGGATGGAAAACCAAGCAGAAAAACCAGAGGGAAGGGGGCGACCGCGGAAGGCAGCAAAGGCAATCAAAAGGAAACCGGCAGGAATAAGACGAAAGGCGGAAACGAAAAAAGGACCAGACCTTGGAAGCACCTCCTTCATGGCCACCATAGCCGTACCCCAAAAGAAAAAAGGCGACACCAACACCGCGAACTCCCAAGCTTTCTCCAAGACAGTCACAGAGCCATCGGAATATCCTAATTCCATCGGCTCCCCAATTGAAGAAGATGGAGGATCTTCATCAGTGGGGGAAACCACGCATTCCACATCCTGGGCAGTCCCGACGCAATCGATGGAGTCCGACAAATCCAATTCGGTATCTGCCCCACTTCCGGTGCAATTCACCACAGGAATTACAACATAATCGGCACGAAACCAGTCATTCTCACCGTACCTTCTGCCAGTGAAATGAAATGGCACTCGTCGCCGAAGAATTGGAGCGTCGGAGGAAATGAGGGATGCAAGAATTTGGGTGCTGAAACTGAAAGGAAGGAGAGGGCTGCGGGAATTGAATGGAGAAGAAGAGGGGGAAAGTGGGGAAGTGGCAGTGGCTAAACAGGATGAGACGGAGGGCCAACACCCCGCCATTGTTGTGCTGTCTGCTCTGCTGCAATTTCTCGTTCTGGTTCTCAAAGGATTCTATAATGTGTTAGGCGCCGACGACATCAAGGGCCAACATCCCGCCATTATTCTCTGTGTCATCGTTTTGTCACGTCGATTTGGGACACACGAACTCCCAAAATCATACCACTATCACCTTTATTTTTTAATACTTTTATTTTAGTACTCGCTATCAGTGGCATACTTGTTTTTCCCACAGTCCATTATTAAAAATGTTTTTTTTTTTTAATTAACGATTTTTAGTTAAAATTTCAAAAAATGCTTTTAAATAATTAATTTTTTTTAGAATTTTTAATAATAAAAAATAGTTTGAAAATATTTAAAAACATATGAAATACATTTAAAGATTTTTTAAATTAATAATTTTCTTCCAAAAATACTTATATAATAAATGTTTTATTTAAAAACATTTTTTAAAAAGTTATTGTTGATGCACGAGAAGTTCCTCCTGCTGACGTGGACTGAGCAGTTGGTGACCTCAGACTTAAAAGAGAAAGATGAGGTGAGATGGCGTGGTGGATACCATACTCCGAGGCTCAAGTCAGTCAGACAAAAGAAATGAGTAAGAATTGCTTTTAGATCTCGGTGCATACCTTTTGATGTGGCTTTGTCTGGTATTTATACTTGAGCTGAGGGGAATCATTCGCGACGTAGCCCTCCCGATCAGCCATGATTTCTGTCTAATTAAGAGTGGAGAGATGGGAGGAGTGATTTCCTCCCTTTACGTTCATTCATGAGCGATTTCGAGACTCACCGAGCACCTCAGGCTTGTCTCACCTTTGACGAAACCTAGGTGTTCCATTTCACCTCGGCTAAGACCGAGGTGTACTTGTACACGTGGCGATCCCAGGTCATATTCAAGCGATTTTATCCCTCATCATTGGCCCTCACTCCTCGTTTGCCGAGCTAGAGGCGATTGAGGAGTAGTGATGAGTTGATTCGTGGGCTGGGGTCAGCAGCTCATGCGGGCCCACCTTTATCTTGGTACCCATCCGCTGAGGCTGATCTCGGCCGTAACCGCTTTCGGGAGCACTGAAAGTCTCGTCCGTTGGTTGGAACGACGCTTCGATTCTCGAGACAACGGTTATGATTACGCCTATCAGTGAAGTGACGCTACCGCAACTATAAAAGGCGTGTGCCCTCTTCAGTTGAGGCATCTACCTCGGGGCTCTTGATCCGTGCTTCAAGACTTGCCATAAGCTCTAGGTCAGTTTTCCTCTTTTCCTTCGCCACTTGCCTTAGCGATATGTCTAGCGATTTAGGTAGCATTAGGTCGGGTCGTAGACTAGGAACTGAGCTTGGGACTCCTGAGGCCTCTACCTCTGGCCGAGGTGAGGCCGCGTCAGCTCAGCCTTTGGCGGTTCCCTGGTGATGTCCTTCTGGGCTATCGCTAGGGTTGATGGTTAGCTTAAGGGAGAGATACTCCATCCCGGACAACGTGGAGATTAGGTTACCCATCTCAGGGGAGACGTCGGAGAACCCACCTTCTAGGTGCGTCGCTCTTTACCCCCAAATGTTCGCAAGGGGTGTTCGGTTACTCCTCCATCTTTTCATTCAGTTGTTCTTAGCTAGAGTCGGTCTAGCCCCTGCTCAGCTCACCCCTAATGCATGGGGGACGTTGCTAGGTTGTTATGCTTTGTGGAGGCTCTTCGGCCAAGATGAGCTTGAAGTCGACCAGGCCCTTAGTGTTTTTTCCATAAAAAACCATCCCTGTGTCTGAGGCTGCTATTACGCCGCCTTTGTTGGGTGTGTATGTCCTAAAACTCGAGTGGCTTGTAAACACTTTCTATATTGTCAATAAAGTTGTTATTGATG
>JAOANK020000092.1:1713100-1727781 GCA_026257165.2 Telfairia occidentalis | reverse complement strand
TATTTAAGGATTGTTACACCTTTGTTAGACCATGCGATAGGTGCCAAAGAACAGGTAACATCTCTCGCCATCACGAATTTCCTTTGACATCTATTTTAGAAGTAGAACTCTTCGATGTATGAGGGGTAGATTTTATGGGTCATTTTCCTATTTCTGATGGATATGTGTACATACTTGTTGCTATTGATTATGTATCTAAATGGGTAGAGGTCATAGCGACTAGGAAGAATGATGCTCGTATTGTAGTTCAATTCCTTAAAAAGCATATTTTTACACGTTTTGGTACACATAAGGCTATAATTAGTGACGAAAGAACTCATTTCTGCAATAAATTGTTTAATTCATTATTAAATAAATATGGGGTGAAGCATAAGGTTTCCTTAGCTTACTACCCCCAGTTAAATTTGCTAAAAAGAACCCAACACCCTAGGATTCTTTATTCTATAATTTTTCCTCTCTAAGCGTACATATTTTAGTTATTTTCAGCTTAATTTTTAATCACTAAATTTCACCTAACCCCTAGATAAAATTGAATTAATTAATTGGAAACTAAGGAAGTTTATAACCCGATTCCCAAAGGACGATACTTTGCCTTAGGGTTGTTTTATATTACAACTTGACCCATACACTTGTGATTTTGTGATCAACCATCTCAACTAAGCAACTGAATAACTTGAGAATAGGAAAGAACAAGACAATGGAAATAAAGTAGTAACTTTCTTTCATTTGTTGACTAGATCGCTTTGAATTTGTAACCCTTCCATTCTTAATCTTGAGCATAGAGCACAATTCTTCCATGGTATAAACTTTATTCTGTCATACCTTAGCATCATAGTCATCCTTTTTGTCTCGATTTGTAAATATCTTTATTTTCACCACCTTTGTATGAAGATCTCTATGTTGGTTTAGATTAAAAAATCTTGTTTAAAGTAATTAACAACATTTTGTTTTGCAAATACAACATGGACTTGTCTTTTTATCAGCTATAGGATATAAAGAATATGAGAATAGAAAGACGAATTCAAGGTTCTTTAACGATAACTTGAAAAAAAAAAAGAAGAAATACTATTTGAAAATAAAAGATGATAGATGACCAAGCTTGAAAAGGGAGAAACAACATTTAAAGAACTAAATGCCAATTTATCTCAAAATACCCCAAACATCTTTCAACTATGGAGAGTCCTCAAAGGGGTTCATGACATCATGCTTAATACCTCTAAACATGATCTTTGTTTACTGGACTCCTCAGTTCATCTCCGTTCATGTTAGTCAAAAGCAAAGCTCCCCCCCAAAAAAGCTTTTTTTTTTCTTTTCTATAAAAGGCCTTTCATAATTTGGAGTCTATTTTCCTCAATCCTTCTTCTAGAAGGGAATGATTCTTTTCATTACTAGATCTCCCTCTTGAAAGTTTTAGGGCTGCACTTTCTTATCATATGTATGCATTAATCTTCTTTGATAAAGTTGTCCATGACTTAATGTTGTTAATCGTTTCTCTTCAATAAAGCTCAATTGTTCGTAACGACTTCAAATCCATTCAGCTTCTTCCAGTTTAGTTTCCATGAGAATCCTCAGTGATGGTATCTTGACTTCTAAAGGAAGGACAACATCCACACCCTAAACTAAGGAGATTGACATTGTCCCTATTGAAGTTCACACTGTTGTGCTGTATCCATGTAGTGCAAATGGCAATATTTCATGCCAATCTTTATACGTAATAATCATTTTCTGAATGATTCTTTTAATATTCTTATTGGTCGCTTCTACGACACCATTCATTTTTTGACGATATGGAGTTGAATTTTGATGGTTGATCTTGAATTGTTCACAAAGTTCACACATCATCTTGTCGTTAAGATTCTTTGCATTATATGTGATGATACTTTTTGGGAGATCATTATGAAAAATCAAGTCTTTCTTGATAAATTTGAGCACGACACCTTTTGTGACATTTTGGTAGGACGTTGTTTCAATCTATTTAGTAAAATAATCAATAGCCACCAAAATAAATCGATGACCATTTGAAGCTTTAGGGTCAATGTGTTCTATAACATTCATTCACCACATAGAAAATGGCCAAGGTGCTAATAAAACATGCAATGATGACGAAGGTGGATGGATTTTATTTGTGTAAATTTGACACTTTCTGCATTCTCTAGTATATTTTATGCAATCAGACTCCATTGTTGTCCAATAATATCCTGCTCTGAGTGTCTATCTAGTCATCATATGCCCATTAGCATGTGTTCCACATGTTCCTTTGATCGCTATCCATTGTGATACCGCAAGTGTATGGGTCAAATTGTAATATAAAACAACCCTAAGATCGGGTATCATTATCTGAGAATCGAATTATAAATTTACTTAGTTTTCAATCAATTGTTTCAATTTTATCTAGAGATTTGTAGGTAAAATTTAGTGATAAAATTAAAGGTAAAAATACTAAAAAGTTGCACGCTTAGGGAGAATAATTTCAAGATAAGGGAATCCTAGGGTGTTTGGTTCTTTTTAATCTAATTTGACTTATTAAATAATTTTAAGTCTCTTTTAGATGCTAAAATTCTAGGCTTAGAAGTTCTAATAAATTCAGCATTTCTTTCTCAAGATCACTTAACCTCACATTCAATTAACAAATCAATTTCTTGCAATTGTTAAGAAAATATGGCAATTGGATTGATTCTAAAATTTACCTCAATTTAAACCTATCACTTTCATGCATAAGTTTCAAAAACCTAGCATTTGAGTTTTAAATATTGACATACTTTTTCAAGCTAAATCAATAAAACAAAAATCTATTCCACATTATCATGAAAGAATAACAATGAATTACCTAAAAACTAGAAGAATTTATCAAACAAAATTCAACCATAAAATAAATCAACACATCAAATTAAACTTAAAAAGCCCAGCACCCTAAAATTACAAAGTTTTTAGCCACACATTGGCTCTAAAATCTCACAAATTTAATGTTAAAAACAGTAGCAAAAGTAAAGGAAAAGAAGAAAGAAAAACTCCCAAATCGTCTTGGCGTCGTCTCCTTCGTCAAGTCGCTCCACGTGGCCTTAGTTGTCCCTCCCGAAGACTTGGAATAGCTCTCTCTCGTTCAGAACCTTGGAAATCGACCTTCTCTTTCTCTCACATAATTTTTCTCAGCAAAAATGGCTTTTTCTTAACCTAAAACATAAGGTTGCTTAAATTGAAATTGTCGCAACGTTGAGAAGCTACACTCTCTATTTACCATACTACCACTGTGCTTTTCAAAGAGGAGGTAAAATATTCAAAGTAGCGTTGAGACACTATGTCGACGCTACATCGAAATTTCGCATTCTGTTTGCCCAATTCGTAGTAGCGTTGAGAAGCTACTTCTCCAGCGTCTCAACGCTATTGCGTTCTGCTTTCTTGTTACTGTTTGGGTGTCTCAACGTTGTCCTCTAGTGTTGAGACACTAGCTCTCAGGTTGCTCATTGATCTTCAACATTGATTTAGCCAATTTTTGGGTCATTTGACTCATTTTCGCCCCGAACAACCTCAAACTCATCTTTTCCCTTGAAATGCTCGGTTTCTACAAAATTTTATAAATAAAAGTATCAAAGTATACTTATAAAATACAAAACCACTAATTATAGGTCCTAAAATAGCACTTTTTGAGTGCTATCACCTTCATGAATTTTAGTCATGATTCGTTCTAATTCACCTGTATCAATGCATCTTAAAAGTACCATATCATGATTTCTTCTATATAGAACCCCTCTGCTTGAGAAGAATTTCGCAGCTAGTCTTCTTATCATGTGTTTGACATTATCAAAAGTCTAGGGTTGGCACTCTCTACATTTTATGTATTGTTTGATGTCAAAATACCAAGGTTGACTATACAATAGGCTGGTACATCCTTCTTTGCAATCTTGATGGGATGAATTTCACAGTTAAAGGTAAGATCAAACATAACTGCCAAGGTTGCTAATGTATCTGTCATTTGATTATCTTCTCTAGGAATATGATCAAACGTAAAGTTTTTAAAATTTTGGGACAGTTTTGTTGTATACTGACTATAAGGGATTAATTTGGAGTCTCTAGTTTCCCATTTTTCTTGGATTTGGTGAATTACTAACCTCGAATCTCCAAAAAAATCGCAATTTCTAAACAGTCATGTCTCATGGAGCTTAGAGTCCCACGATGAACCCTTCATATCAGCAATGTTGTGCGTGCATTCAAAATACAATTTGACTGTTAAAGGAAAAACCTTCCATTCAGGAGAAATTAGCACAACACCAATTTTGTGCCCCAACTCGTTTGATGCACCATCAAAGAGCATAGTCCATGCTTCATGATTGTCTTCCTCTATTAGAAATATATCCTCATCTAGAAATTCAACTTTCATAGGCTCGTAATCTATTATTGGTAATGCTACCAAGTAGTCAGCGAGTGCACTTCCTTTGATTGCCTTCTTTGTAACATATATATAATATCATATTCTGACTATAACATTTGCCATTTTGCAATCCTTCCAAATAGTGTACGTTTCTAAAAAATGTACTTTATTTGATCTATTTTCGAAATGAGTCATGTGGTATTATATAACATATACTGTCTCAAACGATGGGCAGTCCATGCTAGAGCACAAGAAGTTCGCTCTAACATTTAATACTTGGTTTCATAGCTAGTGAACTTTTTGCTTAAATAATAGTTGGCTTGTTCTTTTCTTCCTAATTTGTCATGCTGTCCTAATACTCCACCCATGGAACCTTCCCACACAGTTAAATACATGATGAGTGGACATTCTAGAGTTGGAGGTATCAACACCGGTGATTTTTGCAAGTCTTGTTTGATTTTGCTAAATGCCTCTTCACAATCCTCATCCATTCTCCATGACTATTTTTGCGCAAAAGCTTGAATATAGTTTACATGTAGATGTTAAGTGTGGGATAAATCTTGATATATAATTTAGTTTCCCAAGAAATCCTCTGACTTCTTTTTCTGTTTTAGGGGATGACATTTCCATAATGGTCTTCACTTTATCAGGGTCAACTTTGATCCCTTCCTCACTGAAGATAAATCCCAACAATTTTTTTGATGTTGCCCCAAATGTGCATTTGGATGGATTTAATTTCAATTGATAGCTTCTCAACCTATCAAACAATTTTCGAATAGTGGCTATTTGATTCTCCTCTAGTCTTGATTTTGCGATCATATCATCCACATAAACTATGCATCAAGTGGGGAAAAAGTCTTACCATAGCTCCCTGATATGTTGCCTTAGAGTTCTTCAAACCAAAAGACATCATGTTGTAGCAAAATATTTTCCTAAGTGTAATAAGGTTGTTTTTTCTTGATCTTCTTTGGCCATTTTGATTTGATTATATCCTGAGAAACTCTCCATGAATGAGAAAGTAGAGTATCCTACTGTATTATCAACCAACATATCAATATGAGGCAATGAAAAGTTGTCTTTTCGACTAGCTCAATTTAAATCTATATAATCCACACACATCCTAAAATTCTCATCCTTCTTTTGTACTAGAACAATATTTGCCACCCACTAGAGATAACAAGGATACAATACACCCATGTTGTGAAATAAAACCCTATGGCCTTGGTTAGAGCCACTAAAAAAAAAGAAAATGTTAGATCATAATTCTTGCAAGTCTTTTGAAAGTATGGGCAGATCTACAAGATCTCTATTGCTAAGTTCAAAATCAGGAGGACATGCATAGATTTTGTCGTGCTTATATGGTAGTTTAGTGACGATTGCTACAATCGACAAGTTCTCCATTTTCCTTGACAAACTATTGACTTTTGGGCATGAGTTATATTGACATACGTGTGTTAGGAGGCTTGAAGTATCATTTAGAGATGGTATTGGTTTTAAACTTCGATAAAGTTCTTTTACTACAAGCCTCGCAAATCACCTTTCTCTTTTTTTCTTTTGAAGCCTATTTTTGTCATGCTTGGTCGGTTCATAACCCAACCCAAATGTCCTAACATTGCTTGGTGTATTCAATAATCTTTCCAAACTCTGATTCAATAGATATCCCCCTTTTACCATTGATTTAGCTGCCATCACTATTGCCTTCGACATGTAAGACCTTGTCAATTTAGCCCCCTCTTTTCCTCTAGTTGCATGGGCAAGTTTGAATGATCGGAAAGAACACTCTAATGCCTTCTCTGTTGCTTCGACATACGGAGTTGAAATAGGCTTGGTTATCATGAAATCCTCTTCTCCCAATAGACAAACCAATTTATTTTTTGTAATGAATTTTAATTTTTGATATAATGTAGATGGTTCTGCCCCTGCAGAATGGATCCAAGGTTGTCCCAATAGAAAACTATATGATGGTGTTATTTCCATGACTTGGAAAACTATGTTGAATGTAAAAGGACCAATTTGAATTAGTAATTCAATATCACCAATGACTTCTCTACATGACCCATCAAAAGTCCTTACAACCATGTTACTGGATTTTATGTGCAACATATCCACTAGAAGTTTGAATAACGTAGACTTGGGCAACACATTGAAAGCTTATTTGTTATCAACTAGAACCCTTGATATGACATAGTTTCTATATTTTACTTGAATATGCAATGTTCTTGTATGATCCGACCCTTTGAAAGGAATCTCATCATCTGTAAAAACTATGGAGTTGGAAGATGTGATGTTTTTTACAATTTCACTAAATTTTTCCTTAGAAATGTCATGAAGGATATGTGCCTGATTTAAGATATCTAACAAAACTTTACGATGTGGCTCAGAATTCAGAAATAATGATAATAGAGAAAGTCGTGTAGGGGTACGATGCAATTGCTCTAAGATTTTGTTCTCGCTTTGCTTCATTATCCTTAAGAATTATTCTGCCTCCTCTGGAGTGACAGGCTTCTTGTATTTCGTATCCTTAGCTACACTAGGTTCTTTTTCAAATCGTTCTTTGTCATGACCAACCATATTTCCCTTTTCAGTTCTTTTCATTTGCCCCACTGTCAAACCACCTGAGGATTTTAATAGGCTTTTTGGTGTATATAGCACCTATCGCTTCGAGTTATGCTACTGACTCCTATAATGTTATCGATAGATGAATTTGTTATGACTTGGCAATCATATCTCCATGATACTGCTTTCGTGTCTTTGAATTTGAATGGGCTAGGTACTTGAATTGTGATGGGTATAGGAATATAGAGCTGGAGTGCTATGATTTTCTTGATACATGATAGTTAGAGGCTTTGAGATAAAAGACTCTGTTGTATCTTTCTTGTGGGAGACAGATTCCTTTATTAATGCATTGACTTCAACGCCCCTCACTTCTTCATTTGTTCATTTACACACTATAAGTATTTTGGAATCCATAAGTTGTTGTGCTCAAGATCTGAACTTACTACAATGTTGTATAGAATGTCGTGCAATTTCTGCATGGAATATGCAATGCTTGTCTTTATTGTAACCATCAAATTTTAGTGCAAGGTCTAATTACTCTTGATTCACATATCCAGCATAAAAAGAGTCTCGAAAAGCACTTCCATCGATGTTCTTATCTCAAAAGCTTTCTCCCTATAATCTTCAAAGAGATGATCTACAACATTCATCTTTGGAGTTTCATGATTTGGTAATGGGTTACTATTGATATCCGGGGCTTCCCCTGCTTTTTTAAAAGTTCAACCATCTTGCATTGATTAAAGATTGCACCTTCTTTTTCAAAGCAACGCAAATTTCTGTTGAGTGACCAATTCCTCTGGCATGATAATCACATCAAGCAGTTAGATCACCATTCGAATAAGGGGGTTGTATAGGGTCCATTGGGATGGAAACCAATTGCTAGTTTTGAATTAATTGTGGTAGAAGCTCTATATAAGTTATAGGAATCAGATCATAATGTCATGAGCCTTGATTAACTCTACCACTCATTTGACCTTGGGCAGGTAGTCTGGTTGAGCAAGAGTTTTGTTGTGGAAGATGTAGATTTGTTGGTTTCAAGGTTTAAGAAAATATGAGTTCGAACGTAATTATTGTAGGGTATGTGAGAAGTGCTATTTATGTATGGTAGCAGTTTTTGCCCGTATCTGCCCTAGCCAAACTTTGGTTTATGTTTCCAAGAACCCGCGAAGTTAATCGCTTGAACATCACCTTCCTTCTTCTTCAATGTTCCTTTCTTTCCTTCTGCTGATTCGGTTGCATTGTTTGTTGTCCTGCCATGTTTGATTCCATATTCGATTCTTTCACAAATAATGATAATATCAGAAAAAATAGTCATTGCATTGCCAATCATACAATCATAAAATGAAGATTTCAAAGTGTTCATGAAGTTAGTAGTCATTTCTTTATCCGTTAAAGGTTATTAAACCTCAACCGTTGTATATCTCTCCATCTTTGAGCATATTCTTTGAAGCTTTCCATACTTTTCTTCTCCTTTCTTTGCAGGTCAAGACGACCTGGTGTCATATCAATATTATGCTTATATTGTTTCAAGAATGCATTGGCTAAATCTTTCCATGCATGAATGTGCCCACTATTTAATTGTATGTATCATCGAACATCTATACCTGTTAAATTGTCTTGGAAGCAATGAATCAATAATTTATCATTGTGAACATGTGCAACCATCTTTCTACAAAACATTATAAAATGATTCCTTGGACATGATGATCCATCATATTTCTCAAATTTAGAAACTTTAAACTTCGTTGGGACTGCCAAATCCGACACCAAACATAGTTTTATGGCATCAATATTTTTATAAACATCTGTCTCTTCAATTGCTCGAAATCTTTCTTCTAGAACATCCAACTTTTCCTTGGCCCGAGTGCCCTCTTGTTGCCCAATTTCTACCTCAGAGTAATCTATACCCAGTGTTGGCACATTATTGATTTGAATCCCACTAAGATCTAGGATGAGATGAGGGCTAATGTAAAGTGGGTTATTTGTGGCAACATATTATTAAGTAACTTGTTGTTGTTGAACACTCACAACCTGATTAGTGTGTTGAAGGGTAAATTCTGGTGGATATGTTGGATCGCCATTTCTTGAATTGTATTGTTTGACTATGTTGTTTTTGCTACCACCTTCCCTTTTCCAGCTGAGGGTAACTCAAGTATTTTCGCTACTTCTTCACCAAGATTAAAAATAAAAATATAAAAATACATGGTGGACAAAAAAAACACTTTAATAGGAAAAATTGTACTACAAAAGGCTTCAATCATCTTATTGAAAAGAACCTGAAGTAGAAAGTCAAAAAATTGCCCCCCAGTATTCCAAACTTCTGTGAAGTCTTCCCAAGAATTTGAGTGCGTCCTTGCTATTTGGTTGTGTAAGTGTAATGACAACTATGAGAGTGTGTGCTTCTTTTTCTAATTCATATGCCCTCTCAGTGGCCCTTTTGATTTGAGTGAGCATATGCTCTACTTTACCACGTAATAGCATATTGTCCTATCTAACGAACCCAAAGTCATCACTCAATTTGTCATATTGTTCTTTTAGTAGGCGTAGTTCCTCATTAATCCTTCAATTGCGTCCTGGTACTTATCAAGAAAAATATTGAGTAATTGAGCTGCCCCTCTTTGGTTTTTGTTTTCGTTAGTGAGCTCAATTAACTGTCCTCTTCTTTCATTGAGTGTAAGCTATAAGTCATCGACTGTTTCGTGTAGGGATCAATTCTTTTCCTCTACCACTACAATTTTTGTATTCCTTAGGTTGATGACCTATTTCAATTCATGAAGTGAGTTGATTTCTGATTGTTGCCTCAAAATTTGATCATTCTGCAATTTCAAAGTTTCCTGTGAAGTTTCCTAATCTCTTCTTAACTGATGCATTCTTCTATTGATGTCGTGAGCCTCATCATCTAATGTTGCTATTTTTCTTTCTAAACTCTTTTGATTAGAGGTGTTGCCTCTTATCTGGTTCAACTCTTGTTCTAATTCAACATTTAGCAATGATTCTTGCTTTATCTCTAGTTGGAATCTCTCAGTTTTGTGAACTAATGATGAATTTATTTTTCACAACTGATCACATTCCATCTCATGTGTTTTTTATTCTATCAATTCAGTTCACATCACTTCTACATCAGGTTCTTAGCTTCTCCTTACTCTTGTGAGCTGGCAAGATGAGCACACTTTTAGCTCTATTTGAATGCCATAACTCATATGCTTCAAAAGAATCATCATGATAGTGATTGCATTGGATTCTACTTACTATCTTTCATGTTGTTGCAATCTGTTGAATTTTGTTTTTACAGAACCTTGTATCATAGGCAAATTCTAAGTCTCTCAACCCATGTATGATAGGACTGAACTGCCATACCCAAATTTGGTGCAAACATTAAGGGAGTGTAAGCTACACACCCCAAGGACCAAAAAGTGGCAAGTTTTGGAATTTACCACATTTGTACATCGTAGGCTTAGTTGGCATCCAAAGAGCTCTCTCTAGGAAAATTACTCGAATCCAATCTGGAATCCGGCACAGCGGAAGTGGGCGCATTAATTAGAAAATGCAGATCACAATGGCAACTTTTGATTAAAAGGATTTTAGAAGAAAAAGTTTTCGAAAAACTTACCTTTGGGATGAAAAAAGCACAAAGAAGATGTTGGAGGGACTCCAGCTTGATCTGCTACGAATTGGTATGTGGGCACCTTTTGGGAGAACTTAGAAGAAAACTAATTTTCTTCCTTAGAAGAGAGAGGAGAAATAGGTCATGACTTGCTTAGATTTTGACTATAAGTTTCCTTATATAGGGTCAAAACCCTAAGGGCTTTAATTTAATTATGAAAATTGAAAAATCTTTTTAATTTCCATAATTAATTGCTCAGCTCTCATCTCATGCATTTGGATGCATGGACTCTTCAATGGACCCTAACACTGAGTTATGCTCCATTAGACTTCTAAAACCCAATTGACTTTTTTCCTAGGTAATTGGGAATAAAGTTGTTCCAACTATCCAATTGGACTTCCAAAGTCCAATTGGCCCAATTATTAATTTATTAATAATAAATCTAATTTATTATTAATAACCAAATTAAATGATCTCAATTATTAATTAATTAATAATAAATCTAATTTATTATTAATATCCAAATTACATAATTTAATAAAAAATTAAATAATTTAATAAAAAATTAAATAATCTCTATTATTTAATGTTCTTCCAATTAAGTGTTCGTTGCTGAAGTAATGAGCTAGCAAGGGGACCTTATGGACCTACAACTTTGAGCTCGAATGGTTTAAATTAGTTAGTCAAACTCTTCAACTAAACAATGTTACCATTAACCTAAGATAACTCTACTATAAACCTAAGGTTGCACTCTCGCACTATAGATGAGTTATGTCTACTAATATAACCATAATAGTTTATTTGATCCTTCACAAAGTGACTCATGGTTCTAGTTGAGTGAAATTACCGTTTTTCCCTTAACCCCACCTTTTACTCCTTAAGTACCCATGGTTCTCTAATGGATAGCCTTCCATGAATTTCATCATGGAAAAATTCTTCTTGAAGTATCAAGAAGATGGGTACCCTGTTATCCAAGTACCAAACCAGCACATTAAGAGAATCACTTATATACACACTCAATATGGAAAAGTGCACACTTTGCACTTTCCACTATTGAGTGGTTGTGAATTCCATCTTGTGTAGGAATGTTCTCAGCTCCACAATTGAATGCATTCCCAAGACACTAGGTTTATTGAGCGAATATATAAGTCACCTTCACCATGCTGTTCAAAGAACACATCTGCATAAGCAGGAGTTCATAACACACTCAAGATTTAGATCAAATGACCTATGATCATCCTAATGATGCGTTGCATTTTCTTTTAACGGTCTTACAAAAATGTGCAGGACACATCGCTGTCCAGTCTTATGCAATCCTATTACATATGATACCTTCACTCACATGTCACCACATAAACGATCCGAATGAGACCATTTGTAATATTTATAAAGTGGACCGTATCAACGGTGTACCAAAATAAGGTCCTCAACTCTATCCACATACTGTAGACCATTTAAGCTACTACCCTTAAACTTGATTCTCTCATATGTCTGATACATACCAAGTTTAAGAATACATTTGGTGACTAAGGAGAGATTAGACATTGAATGTCGCTAAATTTGATAAGATGCAAAAATAATATTTAAGTTTATCATATTTGC
The DNA here is from genome assembly GCA_026257165.2 of Telfairia occidentalis. Classification (NCBI taxonomy): domain Eukaryota; kingdom Viridiplantae; phylum Streptophyta; class Magnoliopsida; order Cucurbitales; family Cucurbitaceae; genus Telfairia; species Telfairia occidentalis. Next base: position 1,715,653 of record JAOANK020000092.1, on the reverse strand, counting down.
ATCATTATAGTTTACAAGACGTCACGAGCTTAGGGCATAAATCCCAACAATCTCCTACTTGCACTAAAGCGAGTGAGATATGTACTTAGGGCATCACATACCCTTACATACTCTCACTTGCCCTAGAAGGGAAATATCTCGCAATCCTGGACTCTTCTACCAGTTAGCCATGAGAGCCCATATAAACTAATCAGCATGTTCACCCTTGAAGTCATTTTGGTCAACACCAAAATGCTTTCGTTCTTAAATGTTTCTTGGTTTCAAGCTCCTTAAAATTATCCACTTTACATCTCATGAAGTGTTTTAATAATTTCGTATTTGGAACACTTCCAAATCATTTAAGAACTTGAATAGCCATTCAATTATTCTAGCAACTTCACAAACCATTCAATTATTAGCAACTTCACAAGCTGAGCTATTATAGTAGTGTTAGCAACACAACTTTGCTCAACGTATCTTCATATACTATGACTTTAAGCATTAAGTGAGTGCAAGAATCCTAACAGGAATTTTCATAAATTCTTTTCTTTAGGTGTTCGTGTTAGTGTATTTTGTAAGAATCCAATTCTTATCAATAAGCCTATAATCATTGTTCAGAAAAAAAAAAATTAAGGCTAACTATTATTGCAACCTGGTGATCTTATCCTAGTTTTAACTTAAATCTATTTGTGAACCGCTTCTCTCAATGTGTAAATTCGATGTAAGGACTTAAATAAAACAACTATGTTTGGTTGATATTTATTTGTCGATACAAGATTTTATCAACCTAGGATATAAGCCAAAGGTTTTGATACTATATCAAACTTTATTGTTTCTAAACTTATGCATTTGCACATGTTCACTAACTTACGCATTTGCAATTAGCAAATAATTTGCTATAGTTTAGGAATAATCTCATCTCTCTGGATGCATCAAATAAATGTTTATTTCAAGATTGTTATTAAGAAAATAACTATCTTGATGTTTATTTTCCAAAATCACATAGTCAAACTATTAGGCAAACAGGCAAAAGGATGTCAGTGACTTTAACATGACAACAATGGAGACAATTTCCATAAGCTTTAATTATGAAAGAGAAAATAACACGCATGCACAGCGGATTGGACTAAATCGCACTCTAACTTGCTCAATTAAGAGGATAAACATGCATCAAAAGGAAGAAAAAATAGAGAATTAGAAAACCAACCTTTGTAGTTCAAATTTCTTCTTGTTTCTTCACGAATTTGATTACCAAGAGCGTTAGGACTACCACAAGGCTCTTCTCGGCTATTCTCTAGTCCTAGAACGGATTGTAGGATCCAAATTTATGGTGAATTGAGGGAGTTTTGAGTGATGAGAGAGTATGAGTTTCAAACTCAATTTTTAAGCAATTTCTCTGAGAAATCAAAAGCAAGAAGAACCTATTTCATCACTCAATTCTTCTATATACAAAAGAAATCATGACAACTCAAATGCACATGAAATTGACACTTAATTTCATGCATTAGAGTGGGATTAGTGGCTTGATTAAGGTGAAGACACTTCACCATTTGAGAAAAAAACCCATACAAGTGGATTTTTCCACCACCTTGTTTTTTTCTCTTTTTTCCCTTTTTTCTCTTTTTCTTCTTTTAAAAACAAAATTGAAATTAAATAAAAGTAGTTTTAATTTTAGTTTTAATTTTAATTATTTTAATATCATATATTAAAATAATAAAAAAAAACACACCAATCTCGGTTTTGTGAAAAAATAATTTTTTCGAAAATGAATCCTTATTCATATATATAATATTTAAATTTCATTTAAAAATTATTTTCAACTCTCCTCGATCGTTTAATTTTCAATCAAACATTGAAACGTTAAATATATCATATATATTTAATGTTCACTCCTTTAACCGAATTTGAACGTTTCAAATTCATTCACCACACTGTTCTAAGGTTTTATCTGATGTGAGCTAACCGAGGGTCCTAATGAGAGGGTGGAGCCCCTTGTTCAAGATCTGGAATCATCCCTTAAGGGAACAACCTTTCTATTATCCCTAAAGTTGGGTAGGAGTGAATTTTATCTTGCAAAACTGTCCCCAGCTATCTACCTGGTCTTACCCCTGAAATGGGGGGCTTATTGAGTAGGTAATGATGAACCTCTCTCACCCATGCAGATCTAAGGATAATCTCAAATAAATAGAAGTTCATAGTTAGCTCAGGCTTAAGATCGAGTTACCTAGGTCATCAATGTGAAATTAGTAAGTGTTTAGCAGTAAACGGCGTTATAAAGAAACAGTGACTATTTCGCAGTCCGATCTTATGCAAACTCACTGCATAGAACGCCCCCACTCGCATGTCTCCACATGAACGATTCAAGATCACAACGTTTGTATCAAATACAAAAGTGGGTCGCGTCCAATAGTGTCCTCAAGATAAGTTACCCAGCCTAATCCTTATACTATAGACCATTTTGGCTATTTACTCGAATTTGATCCATTTTTATGTCTCCACATAAATTTCAAGTACTAATACTATAGCCATGGGTTCTAAGTTTATTGGATTTATAGAGTTGTACTTAACAATTCA
>JAOANK020000092.1:1694013-1713000 GCA_026257165.2 Telfairia occidentalis | reverse complement strand
ATCAGTTGACTAATATACCAAAAGTATATCAGATATACTACTGATATACATGTTGATATACTAACGAGGGTAAAATTAGAAAAATAAAAAATAAAAATTTGATTATAAATTTTTTTGTTATATTTGCAAATTTCAAAAAAACATTGTTATATTTACAAATTTTTTTCAAAAAATTATTATTCATGCAACTGGCCCATGAAATAAAGCATGGCACAAAATTAACAATGATATAAATTCGCTAAAACTCCTAAATTTTAACGAAAATTTAGCTCTAATATCATTTTTCTTTATAATTCTATCCATTTTATTTGTAGCGTATCTTTTATAATTCATTAAATGCATATGAAAATATTTTTTTCCAAACAAAAATTTATAAGAGGGTAAAGGTTGCAACATTTTTTCAAGTTAAGGTTAAGATTGCAACATTCATTTAAGTTTGAGGTTCAATTTGATGAAATTGAAAGTTTAAGGTCAACATTGATACAATTTGCCAAGTTTATGGGCCAAAATTAATTTTTTTCCCAAAAGGATTTTTTCTTTTTAAAGTATATAGCAATCTTCTTCAAAATCAAGACGCTAGCTAGTTATCACGCATGTGATAGCTAAATGGAAGTAGTTAATGAGGGGTAGGGGTATACCACTATTAATTCGAGTTTGCGGAATCTTTAAATTGGATATGGTCTTAACTAGAAAGAAAGTGACCACTCATTTTGAGCCATGCCATATGTTGGGCACGCGATGTCATGAGGAGTTGGCTCGATCGTGAATTGTCGTGTCGAATGTATGTGCCAAAACTTGCCTATATATAATTTGTCCACTTCTCTCCTTACTTAGTTTGGGCATGTGGGTCGTATAAGGACTAAATTGGATGGTACTCTCATTGATGGTTGAGCTTTTAAGTGGCCCCTAGCTAAATCATCTTCTAAACTCATTTATGATTGTACCCAAGATTGAGATGTGCCATTTCAAAGCTTTTCATTTTTTAAGTAAGGCTATGGCAAAATTTTCCCTTCCTATCTTTATCTTTTTCTTTTTCTTTTTCTCCTCTCTTCTCTTCTTTGTTTTCTCTACTACTACTACTAATAATAATAATAATTTGAGGTAGATTTCATTTGTCTTCCCTATCCTTTTTTTCACTCATTTCAATCAACAATTCATTTACCAAACACTTTAAAGTGGACCGTGTTAATGTTGCTAAAATTTAATTCCTACTGTAAAATCTTTTTGGGTTTAGTTTGCATCCATATAATAAATGCTCATAAGTTATTAGAATATTTATTATTCAACTACGTATGGAATGTACATAGGAGAAGATCCAATTTAACATATGTGACTTTAAAATACAATAATATATAGATGAAATTGAATACTTTAAACTAATGACAACTTAAGTTCAAGTTTGTTGCGCATTCAAATATCTAAATATTTGGTTACTTGGTGTTGTAGCATGTTACATGGGTCAAGGGTGGAAACTTAGTTGCTGAGAATGCTCATTGAATTGGAAGGAATAAGTTCAACAATGGATCACGAAATCTTGACGATCTGCTCTATATCTAAATGAATGGGAGTCCGCTTTGAAATCGTTTGCTCTACACCACCACCTCAAGTATATGCTTCAACAGAAATTAAACAAGGATAGATTTGTGCCTATGTACCACAAATTCCTTGGTGTGGCACTATGATAAAGGTGGCATGTACTCTGTGTAGAGTGGATACAAATTGTATATGAGGAGCTCAACATAAGGAAAAAGTTTGAGTTCGGGTTCATTATGTGAAGGTTGGTCAAAGTTGTGGAGTTTACAAATTTTTATGAAGATGAGATATTTTATTTGGCATAGACATTCTTCCTGCTACAATCAACTTTGAGACGGCGGGGAAGTGATGTGCAACTTGTGTGTTCACTATGTTGGCAGTCTCAAGAGAGCACAACTCTTTTTTTTTTTTTAATTGTGAACGTGCAAAGTCGTGATGGGTGACACTTCTTCCTCGCTCTTGGAACTGGATTTGAGGAGACCCATTTGTGTCAGGTAAATGGTGAAGTTTGGTGGAACATTTGCCAAAAGAGAAGCTCGCATTGGTGAGTGTGTTATGTTGAGTGATTTGGAATGACAAGAATTCTATTATAAATGGGAAGATGTTACCGGATGTATAAGTGCAGGCTAGATGGATTGTGGATTATCTGGAGGAAGTGACTTCTTGTTGTGCATGATAGTTTCATAATGGTGGTCTACTATCGGAGGAGAGTGGATACTTGGGATTTGTTATATGGACTCCCCCGGAGGAGGGGTGGATGGTAATGAACGTTGATGTTGCATGGGACGTGCAGGGAGGGCAGACAGGAACGAGAGCAGTGTATCGAGATGTTGGTGGAGAGGTGATGGCTGCAATGATGAACATGTTTGAGATTTCTTTCAAGCCGCAATAGGCTGAAGTTCGTGTTATACCGGAAGAAGTGTGTTTGGTTGGTAGGTTGGGGCTCAAATCATTAGTAGGGGAATCAGATTCTTTGGTGGCTATAAACATAGTGCTGGGATCTACTTTTTTAGCTAATGAGGGTGGTATGTAGTTAAGAGATATTGTTGACGCTTCCAAGTCGTTCAAGTCAATTATTTTTCAACATGTTCGTCGTTTGGCAAATGGTGCTACTCACTTGGTGGCAAAAGAGGTCATAACTAATCCATACCCGGCAAAAGAGATCATAACTAATCCATACCCTATTCTATGGCTTACAAATTTTTCTATTTGACTCTCCTCCTTTGTGAGGATGGAGTATTATAATGTAGTAGCATTCGAGCATTCTAGTTAAATTATCGAAGGTTGTTAATCAAATATATATATATATATATATACATATACATATATATATATGTATGTATGTACTGTAAAAATTACAAAAATTAAAAATAAGTCTCAAGTTTTTAAAACATTTATATAGAAATTGAAAGACATTTATCAATTGAATAAAAGCCTTGTACAAAATCACAGTATTCAGAACACAGCAAAATGGTGAGCTTTGTACAATCTCTCAAGTTCCAAAATTTTGAAAGAAATTTCAGTATGTATTTTACATCTAAAGAAGGCTACTTCAATACAATTTGCACAATAGGAAGAGAAACCTAGGGCACTAATTACGGGTAAATACAAATCAGTGTAATCTGATTTGTATTTTACAAATAAACTTTCCACAAGGGAAAAAAAGAAAGAGACAGAGAAAGGAAGAAAATGGAAGAAGATTCATTCTTGTGATACCTTTGGTGCAGCAAAGAAGAAAGAGATGATGCAGCACGCCAATTAATTTGACTTGTAGAAAGTAGGAAAGAAATCAGGTCTGGTTGTTTTGGACAAAGATTCCTTATTTGTTGAAGGAATATGCTCCTTGAGATGCTATTTTAACGGTAACTAAGGGCACAATAAACTTGTTGTCAAGAGTTTTCAATACTGAGTTGATTGGGCGGATTTGGTTGATTTGGTTGAGTTGTCTTCTTTTTATTTTCATCATCATTTTTCAAATTGGAGGTAAGGATTTAAGTTTGCTTACAAGATTTTGAAAGACAGCCTTTACAAGGGGCTTGGTTAGGATATCTACAACTTGTTGCTGGGATGGAATGTAACGAGTTTTTAAAGAACCAAGAGCCACCTTTTCTCTTACAAAGTGATACTCGAGCTCAATATGTTTTGTTCTTACATGGAACATTGGATTCTTTAACATTTGTATTGCACTTGTGCTGTCACAAAATAGCTCAGGTGTTTTGAGTAGAGCTATTCTCATGTCTTGAAAGAGGAAGGAGATCTAGATGAGTTCAGCTACTGCATTTGCCATTGCTCGGTATTCAGCTTTAGAACTTGATCTAGAGACTGTAGGTTGTTTCTTTGATGACCAAGAGATCAAGTTTGATACTAGATAGATGCAGTAGCCCGATGTGATTCTTCTAGTTGTTGGACATTCTTCTCAGTCTGCATCACAAAAACTATATAAGTTTAATGAACTATTCTTAAAGAAGGTAATGTCATAATTCATGGTCTTTTTGAGATATCTAAGTATTCGTTTGACTTCCTTGAGATACATTTCCTGTGGTTGTTGCATATTTTGACAAACTTTGTTGACCGCATGAACTATGTCTGGTCTGGTCAATGTAAGGTACAAGAGTCAGTCTACTAAGCTTCGATAGGTTGTTGGATCTATTTTCTCTTCATCTTTGGGTGAACAATTTGGAGATAGGGCCATCAGTGTAGCAATGGGAGAGGCTCCAATCATTTTTTACTTTGTTAGGAGATCTTGTGTGTATTTTCTTTGTGTGACATGATATCCATTGGGAATTTTTTGAACTTCAATTCTCAAGAAGTAGTGAAAGTATCCTAGATCTTTTATTGCAAATTCAGCCCCTAGCTTTTGAATGATCTTTTTCACAAAGCTTGATTCATTTCCCGTTATTATAATATCATCTACATAGACTAGCATAAGTATAAGTGTGTGTTCATTTTCGTAGAGAAAGAAAGATGAGTCATGAGAGCTACAGGGAAATCCTGTTTGTAACAAAAATTTTGAGAGACGTTCAAACCAAGCTCTAGGATCGATTCAATTTACAAACATAATTTGAGAGTAAGGGATCAGAAAAACCTGGAGGGTTATTTCATGTACACACTTTCCTTTAGATACCCATGAAGGAAAGCATTTTGTACGTCCAATTGCTTTAGTTTCCAATTGTGAGAGGTTGCAAAAGCGAGTACTAGGCGTATTGTAGTGCTTTTGACCACACGATTGAATGTTTCTTGATAATCTCATCCTTCTACTTGTGAATATCCTTGAGCTACAAGTCTAGCTTTATATCTCTTGACGGTTCCATCCTCCTTGAGTTTGGTTTTGAATATTCACTTACATTCTATGATGTTTGTGTTTGATGGTTTACTTACTAGGTCCCATGTTTGATTGTCATAGAGAGCTTGAAGTTCATCTTTCATTGCCTTCTTCCATATGAGTATTTTGAGGGCTGATTTGTAATCCTTAGGTTCACCTGATTCTATGGTACTGATGTAGGTGACATCCTGTTGTTTTTCTTTCCTTCTGGTTATCATAAGATGTTTGTTTTCCACATTTTGTTGAGCTTGAGTTTGTGTTCCTACAGAAGATAAAGGGATTTCAATAAACAGTTGATTTCTAATATCTGGAAGTTGAAACAATAGTAGATTTAGAGATGAGAATAGGTTGATGTCCCTAATTTTGAAGTCTACTACTGTTGTGCTCAGTTTGTGTTTGTTCTCCTTCTGTGTTCACTGCTTCCCTTTCATTTTCTACTGTTATTTGACTTTTTGTATTGACTATGATTTCCTCCATTTTTGTTCTGTTTTTGTGTTTCTTTGGTATTGGATTGTTGTTGTCCATAGTCTTGTCTTTTGTACTTCACCATTGGGCATGACAGAGTTATTGGGAGCTTGTTGATCACTCAGTTGCATGTTTAGACTATTGGAAGCTTACTAGATTGTATCTGCTTCAGAATTATCGTAGTCAATTTCATTTCTTGTAAAGGTTCTTCATTTCTGCGCCTCATATCAGGTTGTGGCATGTTGGTTTGTTGTTGGAATTGGTTGCTGAGTTCCATATCAAATTGTCCTTTGCTATTTGCTCCTTAGTCTATAGGTCATCAAAGTGATTTGGATTAAGCTTATTTTGTTCCATCTGTTGTTGAATTGAGCTTTGGTCTATTGGTTCATGCCAATTGACAATGCCTGAATAACTTGAAAGTTCTAATGTTTCACATCTAAGAGATTGGTTAGTACCATCATTATTGAAATGGAGGTGACTTTCATTAAAAATGACATGTCTAGAGATATCGAACTTATTTGTTTTTTAATCAAGATACCTATAACCGTTATGAGCCAAGTTATATCCTATAAAAACACATGGATAGGTTTTCTTATCAAATTTATTCTTGGATTGAAATCTTACATAAGGGTAGCTCCTACAACCAAAGATTTTCAAGTTATTGTAGTTGGGCTCCTTTTGAAATAGAGTTTCATATGGAGATTTTAGTTTGAGACTAGAAGTAGGCATCCTATTTATTAAGTAGATTACTGTTAAAAAACTATCCACCCAATAGTTTGAAGGCAAGTTTCATTGGAATAGAATGGTCAAACTTGTCTCCACAATATGTCTATGCTTTCTCTCGACTGCTCTGTTTTGTTGAGGAGTGTGTGGACAACTCATTTGATGATGTATCCCATTGGCCTCCATGAGTTGTTTAAGTCTTAGGGAGTTGAATTCCCCACCACCATTGGTTTGAAAAAATTTTATTTTTCTTTCAAACTGAGTTTCTATTAGTTTGTGAAACTAAGAAAAACATCCGAACAATTCAAATTTTGTTCTCAAAGGAAATAGCCAAGTGTATCTAGAATAATTAGCAATGAAGCTAGCATAATATTTAAATTTTTGACAGGATAAAATAGGTGCAGGACCCCATAAATCGCAATGAATTTTATCAAAAGCATGCATGCTAGATTCATTTCTCAAATTAAAAGGGAGTCTACAACTTTTGCTAAGTTGACAAACTTCACAAATAGTTATAGGTTTCTTCCAATCTAATACATGAACTAATTGTTTATTATTCAAATGGTTCATAAAGGAAGCATTTAAATGACCTAATCATTTATGTCATACATCAATGGTCTATTTATCTGATTTAGTAGCAGCAAGACAGTAGTAATTTCCTTTCACATGTGATGATTTTTCCTCTAGTTTCATATAGATTTCCTTTCCTAAGACCTCATGTCAGCACTTGTCCCTGCTTGTTCTTTACAACAAAATCCATAGATGAAAAGGTAATAGAACAATCATTATCATTTGTTAATTTACTAATGGATATGAGATCCTTTTTCATTTCTGGAACAACAAGAGCATCATTTAATTTTAAGGTACTGTTATGAGAGTTAATCTTACCAAGATGAGTAATTTTTAAACCATCCTCATTTCCCACATACATTTTTTCTTTTCCTTTGTATATGTAAGGGGTAGAAATTTTACCTAGATCATTTACAATATGTGAGGTAGCTCTCGAATCTGCATATAGAGCTAGATCTAAAACATCTTCAGGTGATAAAGCAGCCAAAACTTTTGGGATTTCTTTCGGTTGAAAGGAATGGTCGAACCTATTCCAAAACTTCATAGTAGTATGGTTAGTTTTTCCACAAAATTAACAAGAGACAACCACTTTACCTTGAATGGATTCCTTTGTTGCAAGTTTGTCAGAATCTGCTTTGTTAGGAGAGGCGTAGGTAGAATGAGGATTTTGTCCATTTTGTCCAAAATTGAACTTATATCCTCTGTCTCCTCTGTTTGCATAATTTCCTTGGCTTCTTTCTGTTCCTCTATAACTAACAAAGGCTTGATTCATATCTGTTTTCTCTTATCCAACCTCACTTAAATTCATTTGTTCATGAGCTTTTAAGACTAAAACAAACTAATTAAAAGTAGGATAAGGTGCCTTAGAGAGCATGACAATTTGAAAATCTTTATACTTGTTACCTAATCCATGAGCTAATGTAAAGACTTTGTTTAGATCGTCTAAAGGCATTTTCATTGCAGCTAACTTATCACATAATCCCTTAAATTTATGGACATACTCATCAATAGAGAAATTTCCTTCCTTCAAACAATGAATGGATTCACTAATGTGAATCTCATTTTCTTTTGTAATTGCTAAAAGTGTTTCTTTTAAGGAGTTTGATACCTGGTAAGTTGTTTCAGGTCCCTCAATCATAGCAAAAACTTCCTCTGAGATGGATCCAAGTAACCATGAAGTCTTCAACCCATCATTGTTAAGCCAAGTTTGCTTTTGTGTATTGATTTCATCGGTTTCCTCCTTGCCATCAGTTAATCTTGTGGTATGCCCTGCTTGAGATGGTGTTTCATTCCTAAGCTCGTCACAAGTGGTAAGATTTGTGACTTCCATAGTAAGTAGTTTGAGTTGCTCAACTTGATAGAAATCAAACTTGAATATTGATGGAAAGATTTTATTGTGAGTAGTGCTTCTGTTTTGGCCATTGAGATGTTGTAAGTTGAAATAATTTTAGTTTCCTTCCCTTGTGCAAGCTTTGATACTAGAAAAGCCTCGTACAAAAATCACAATATTCAGAACACAGCAAAATGTTGAACTTTGTACAATCTCTTAGGTTGCAGAATTTCGAAAGAATTTCAGCGTACGTATTTTTCTATGTATTTTACAACTAAACAAGGCTACTTTAATACAATTTGCACAGTGGGAAGAGAGACCTAAGGAAGGCACTAATTACGAGTAAATACAAATCAATATAATCTTATTTGTATTTTACAAATAAACTTTCCATAAGAGAAAAAAAGAAAGAGACAGAGAAAGGAAGAAAATGGAAGAAGATTCATTCTTGTGATACCTTTGGTGAAGAAGAAGAGATGATGCAGCCAACCAGTTAATTTGATTTGCATAAAGTAGGAAAGAAATCAAGTATGGTTACTTTCGTCAAAGATTCCTTGTTTGTTAAAGGACTATGCTCCTTGAGATGTTATTTTAACAGTAACAAATGGCACAATAAACTTGCTGTCAAGAGTTGTCAATATTGAGTTGATTGGACTTATTTGGTTGATTTGGTTGAGCTCTTTTTATTTTCATTAGTGAATAGATCGTATTTATTAATTTAATTATATATTGATTATTATTTGGCTTAGAAGTCTTTCTTAAAAAATCTTTTCTATATAAATTAGGTGAGTTTAAAAGGAAAAAAAATTAAAATTCGAACTTTGGCCAATAAAATTCAAAATATGTATCAAAACTATCTACTATATCTATTAAATTGATACTAATGACCAAATATGCTCTTTTAGATCAATTGAGGGATGTTTTGAAATGCTTATATGTCAAAGTCATAACTTTATTGTTGTGATTATGTTGATTTTTTTTTTTAAGTTCATCGGTATATGGGGGCGAGGGAATTCGAACCCATGACCTCTTAGTCAGGAAGATATGTCTTTAACCAGTTGAGATATGCTCAATTTAGTAGTAATTATGTTTATTTAAGCTCTAATTTAGGATTTAATTTTATTATGCCCAATATTATGTTATCTTATTTCTTTACCCTTATTGGGCTAATTTGTTTAATTTTGCTCCAAGTCCAAATAAATTCTATTTTGCTTATAGCTGCCCATGGTCCACATTTTTTGGGCCCTTTTGTAAAAAGAAGGATGAGCCCCAAGCTTATTTACCCACTTTTTGGAACGGGTTTGGTTCAGTTTATAAAATTCTAGTTTGGTTTAACTGAACCAAACCACCCTTACTATATATACATCTTATTATCAAAAAGAAACCTTAACTTTATTTGTGAGATTGGTCTCCTTGGGGTTAGAGAGAAAAATTGATAGAGAGGGAGAAGGGGAAGAAGACACCGCCGCAAACCGCCGTCGTGTAGTCTTTGTGGCGTGCTTGGCCATTCGCAAAAACCGTTGGCAATCTCCATCTGACCCGTTGAAGCGTGCGGCATGAGGGCTGTTGGAACTCCAAAAGTTGTATTGCTCTAATATTTGTGTTCTTGAATGTTTTCCTTTCCCCTTGCATGTTCCCTCTCCCATTTTTGTAATGAATATATGTATGTTCTTGAAGAAATTTGTTGTTCTTGATTATTAGACTTCCAAGAACTAAATTCTTTGTAATCTTTTTCTCTGTACATATGACTATTGGATTCTGATTTCTTAGATCTATTAATAATATTGACTAAGTAAGAAGGTTTATCTTTCTTACAAGTGAAGTAGGTCTTTGGACCGAACAACTATAAATCTATGAGTTGATTCTTGCTTTCTCTTACTCTCTGTACAATATTATTAAGTTTGGACTCATTATTAATTGTTGGAAAATCATTCTAACGTACTCATGTTGATTGCTGAAAAATTATTATAAACTACAGATTGAGTGCTGGAATTTAATTCGGACCATAATAGATTGTTGTAATTGGTCAAAACGAATGCGGTAAATATTTTTGGAGCAATTAAAAATAACACCTATTAATAACAATGTAAATTATATAGATTATACCTTTCACCTTATTTCATTATTTAATATTACTTTGAAAACAACACTAAATCTAAATGTAAGAAAGGATAGTACAACTATTGCCAAATATTGAAAGTACTACAAAGTTAAAAGATCACGGATCACAATGGTAACGACACATAAATAGAATAGCTAAAGTCAACAAACACTTGATACAAAATCGATATAAATTAAACTTCTCTCCAAACCCTAATTACACTTTTATATGAATTAATGAGATAATATCGATACTCAATATTTAAATACATAAATGGGAATATATATATATATATTGAAATGAATAATCAGACATCTTCTTGAGCTTGAGCATGCCAATCAGATCTGCCTAACACCATCTCTAAGTTAGGTTTGTGGCAATCCAAATGGAACTCTTTAGAGTAGCTTCTCATCTGAGCTGAATCCAACCCCTATCATAATATCCACATTAATTAATTTATTAAGTAAATTGGCCTTTACAATTGGATTATGGTTACAATTCATGCATCCATTGGAACTTCTCCAAAGTGTTAGTTGACATAATTATGCCACTATGCATCCACTTACAGTTTAATTGACACAGAAAAGATAACCGACTACTTCTCATAAAGTTTTAGTTCTCCTTTGTACTTTTATATTGGTAACCATTTAGAAGTTGCTCATCAATTTGCAACTCATGTAAAAAGAAATCAGCTTACGAGAATTTGGATGGAAGACTATCCACATTAAGTATTTCAGGTTGTCCGTAAAGACATCCAAGGTGCTATTTGAGTCTTCTTTTTTTATTTACTCTTGTTTTTCTTATTGCTTTGTACTCAGAAAAAGGAAAGGAAAAAAAAAACTGTAACCATTTATAATGTATCGGCTATCAAATTGTATTCTAATTTTCATTAAAATTTTAGCTGAAAAAAATAGTCTATTCATAAAACATAATAGACTTCCCTTGATCCGAAACTAATAAAATGGCCGTTCAATTATGTTTACAATTGTTATCCTTTGATTATAATTTATAGCGAGATTTTTCGGATCCATAAGTCAATTGTTACATATTTTTAGAGAATGAAATGTTGTTACCCAAAAAAAACAAAAAAAATATATAAGAACCAAAATATTACAAGAAATCTCTAAAATGTGTTTAAACTAAAGAAAAAGGAGAGGTTAGTATAGAATCTATATATAAATCATATGCTCGTCCTAAATTTCTACAAAATCTACCTTTCAATTTTGTTCGGATTTAGTCCTCAAACTATGCATAAAAATATGATCGTTGTTCATTAATATTTTTTGTTTAAAATTTTAACATAAATATATATTTGTTTCAAAGTCTAGTTGATCTAGACATCTAATGATAAAGAATACAATAATATTTTATGCAAACTTCAAAAATTTTAAAATAAAACATTTAAAGTTTAAATACCATGACAAAACAAGAATAAGAATTGATCAAGAATCAAAGGAAAATTTAAATTTAAAATGTACAGTGATTAGAGTGAGTCAAGAATTATTTGGATGATCAAAATGATTATAATTTAACTAGGTGATTAATTACATTGAAAAGAAAAGGAGAAATCAAATATCATATAATTAAATTTGTGCTAGAACTTTACCTCGTTTTGTTGATAAGATTTTGGTTGAACTTTTAAAGAAGATGATGATTGGCCGTCATCCATGTTAGGACAACTCCTCTGTAGCCGAGCGTCTCTAAAACTGAGGACTCACAAAATATTAAAGAATTATGAGAGCTTTTGCATTATATGCATGGAAATACTGTTAAAAGTATCATTTCAATAATTTTCGGTACATTAATAAGTGAATATGATTTTGGTGGAAACTTTAAAGTTGATCAACTAAAACTACAATGAGTATTGGATCAAAAGAATGACGAAGTACGACAAAAGAAAAATATGAAACTTTTAGATGAATTATGGGACAAAACTGTCATAAGGGATAAAATTCGATGAGGATGAACAAGGATATAATTTAACTCATAATACTTTTGGTACTACTTGTAATAGTCAAATGTTATATGGATTCTCTCGTTAGTGGGTCTAGAAAACAAGAACTCAAATAATCCGTTTTGAAACATGACGCACTTACTCTATTACATGTGACTTCAAACACTTTTCTTTTTTCTTTGATCCGTGAGTTTTAGAGTTAACTTGTGCACTTAAATTATTCTCACATGACAACCGCCTGACCTACTATATTTGGTTGCCAAGGTAATTTATAAGATATTAAATTCTAGGTAGGTGGCCACCATGACTTAAATTCATTCCCTTAAAGTTCTTTGTTGTTTACATTAATTTTGTATTGACTACTAGGCTAATCCACACAATAGTTCGTGTGACTTCAAACACTTGTCCATGTGTTAAAATATAATCTAATGGATGAGGGTAGATCGTAGATGAACATGAGGTGTGTACGCCTAGCTATGCCAAGTTTCTATTAAATAATTTATTAAAAAAATTTAATGACCACAGGACAAAATGGTTTTTTTAAATAAAAAACTTATTTTTGTCCTTTAACTTTTCATATTTATTTTATTATTATTCTTAAACTTTCAAGTATTTTTCTTTTAGTCCTTTAAACTTTTAAATATTCTATTTTAGTCCCATTTATGCAATTATTTTAGTCCTTATTGTTAATTCTTCACCAATTATTTAACATAAATTAAAATTTATTTTGAAACCAACATCTAACCTATTATATATAAGGTTTCAAGTACTCGATCATGTAGAAATTTACTTATTGGGTTAATCAACAAAATGCATATCTATATATGGTTTATGTTACATAATTTATTTAAAAAATAATAATAATAATAATAATAGTAATTAAGAGCTAAAATGATTTTGTACATGAGGTTTAGAGACCATAACAAAACATTTAAAAATTAAGAGACCAAAATTAGAATAAGAATAAAATTTCATAGACCAAAATAAAATTTACATCAAATTTTTTATTAATTCAATTACAAATTTAGTTCCTAATCTCAAGGTTGTGTCTATTTAATCTTTAAAGCTTTAAAAAGCTTTGATTACACATCCATAAACATTGATATTTTGTATCTAATAAATTCACTATATTTATTATAAATTATATCCCGCTAACGAAAACCCATGAGTGGTGCCGAGTGGATTAAATTTGGGCAGTAACTAAAATTTAAAGAATGAAAAATAGAAAAAGTAGAATTCAAACTTGAAACTCAAAATCTTTTTAGTAGTATATTTTTAACCTAAAAAGTAACAAGGAAGCCTTAGTTTGCTTTTCCAGTTAATAGACATGTTTGTGTGGTGAAAGAGAAAGAAAATCTTCGAGAAAAGAAGAGAGAGAGAGAGAGAGAGAGTGAAGAAAAAGCAAACTTCAAATAGAAGAAAGAAAAAAAAAAGAGAGAGAGAGAAAGCAATATAAACTAGCTAGGTGGTGCAACAAAAATTAAAGCTTTTTTAGTATCTCTTCTTCTTCTTTGCAAAACCATGCAGAAACCAAAGCAAACAGATCCTGTGGCTTTGAAATATGGATTTTTTTTCTTTCTTTTTTGTTCACGACATAAACACGAGGCTATGTGTGGCGTAAAAATCTATGCTTTCTTTGAGTGTCAGAACTCAGAAGAGAGAATTTTTTTTTCTTCTTTGGATTTTGATTGTTTCACCTTTAATGAACAACAAACCCATCAAACCTTTTTATATTTTTAGTCTCTCTTTGATTAATAATAATGCTTTGAAAGTGGTAAGTGAAGAAGGATCTTGACATGAAAACTACAAAAGCAGCTCAAGCAAGCTGCAAAAGGACTAAAAAGAAAGTTCCCCCCTTTATCTTTCTTTTCTAACTAATTATATATATTACACTTGTGCCTTATGAAAAAGTTTAGAATTGTAATTGAGTCCTTCATTTATTAGCAGCCCATTTTGAAATGAACAATACTTCCCTCCTGATGATCACCAATAAATGTTTTACAAATAGGAAAGAGACAAGAGAGACTTTTTTTTGTTTTTTCAAAAAAAACTTAGTGGTTGGGAGTTAAGAAGCGGGAGAGTGTTCTTCTTTAAAAGTGAATACTATGTACCAACAATTTTCTTCATCTTCTAATTTATTTAAATATAATTGTGAGTAGTTGCATAAGCCTCATTAGAAAGTCAAAAACGGTAAATCACAAAGCTAATTCTAAAGTTATAGGGCAACCTACATATACTCTCACATCTTATATTGACAGTAAATTTTATTTAACTAACCTTTTGTCCTATAAATCTATTGCTTTTAAATATATATATATATATAAATATAAATACTAATTAAACCATGATTTGATTAGACAAAAAATTAATAATTGAGCATTTTATGACTTATTATAGAGTTACCTTGTGGAATTCAAAGAGCAAAGAGGACTATTAGAGGAAGCATAGCCCATATCCCCTTGAGTCGAAAAGAGTTGAAAGCTTCCATTATCTACCATTGCATTCTCCATGGAGACCAAAAACATATCATCCTCTAGAGAACCAGAGCTACCCTCAGACCGACCTTTAAACACATAATAATTAAATTAGCCTAAAGTCTTAGAGATCTAGTGATAAATCTAATGATTTAAATTGCAAAGTTCAAATCGAAAGGTGGAGAACATGAATGCATGCATTATAATAATTATTATTAATTAATAGACGTACATAGGGTACATGTCCTAGGAAGGTAGGACATTGTTTGGAAAAATAGAGGACATATTTCGTATGTAAATTTAATAAAAAGAACACATACACACAGTAAGTATAGCGGTAAAATGCAAGAGGGAGGGTATGGAAGAAAAAAAGGAAAAAAAAAAGATAAGGCTGTTAAAAAGAAAAGGGGTAAAGGATAAGCCAACTGATAATTACCTGGAGAAGCTGCAGGCTTGTCGGTAGTCTTATGAGCCCGAAACATCTGCACACAAAAAAAAAAAAGTCATTGAAAATATATAAATATATATAACTCTAGTTATGTTCCATTTGCTTTTCTTACCTTATAAAGCTAAAAATTATAGAGAGGGGAAGAGAGAGCTTAAGGATGTTCTCCCAAAAGAAAGGAACCAAAAACAAAAACTAATGGATTCAAAATGTTAAAGCATTATTATAATTTTGGTTGAATTATGAAAGTTTAGTTCCTGATTTTTTTTGGTTTGCATCAAATTGGTTCTTTGAATTTAATAAAAGTTTCTAATAGGCTTTTTAACTTTCAATTTTAAGTCTAATGGTTCTCTCAACTTTAAAAGGGTCAAATAAGTCCTTAAACTTTTAATTTTCATTCAAAAATTTTAAAATTAATGGATCTATTGGACATGAATTTATTTTTTTGTGTCTAATAAGACCTTAAACTTTTATTTTTATGTTTGATAAATTCGTGAATTTTAAAAAAATGTTGATTAGATCAAGAATTTAGTAATTACATGCAACATTGAACGTTTAAGGACCTATTAAACAAAAAATTAAAAGTTAAGAGATTTATTAAATATTTTTTAAAGTTTAAGAACTTATTAAATACAAAATTGAAAGGTGAAGGAGTTAATTATTTGATACAAGCTAAAAGTTAAGGAGTAAATATATAATTTAACCTATGATTTCCAGGTAGATATTAAAGTTGTATTAATTAGTGAGAGAGAGAGGAAAAAAAAAGCTATTCAAAATATTGTTAAAAGCATAACTGTAATTTTAATGTAGAAAGTGGTATTAATTAAAGAGAGAGAAGTTAAGGATTCAAAATGTTAAAGCATTATTATAATTTTCATGTAGAAAGTAGTATTATGAGAACTATGATTTTTATGTTTTTTTTTTTCTTTACTAGATCTGCATAATTTATGTAACATAAAGTTGGAAAAACAGTCAAAAGTTTTACGTGTGATTGACAGTGTGATACATGGTGGTGTGTATTATTGATCAGAAAAATGATGAAAAATCTGCGTGTGAGTTAGGGTTTACTGTGTGAGAAGGTACACGCATTTATTACGCATTCATTTAGTCGTGAACCCTATCATTTTGAGGTTCCAATTTTTCACTGCAAAATTTCTTCAATAGTTAAAGCATTTATACAATTCTTCTAAAAAGTTTATAAGTTTCAATTTTTTATCCCTATTTGTAATGTAATATTCTAAAAATAAAAATTAACCTGTAAATGACTTTTCACATGAGCCAATGTTAGATCCTTCACATCCATAAGCTCTAGAACTGATTTAGGTGTAGCTCCTGAAAAAAACACACCACCAAAGCAAATTAGGGGGGGGAAAAAAAAGATCAAAACAAATCTTTAAAACTGGATATGAAGATGAAATTAAACTTCAAAAGTATACTACTTTCATGGCCGCCAAGAAGCTCAACAGCATGAACAAACTGGGCGTGGAGGCTGCTCGTCCACCGCATCCTCGGAGCCCTCATGCACCGTCCTCTCACCACTGTGGACCGCCCAGGATAGAGATGATATCGGAGGTACGGCGGTGAAGTGAAGCCAGAGACGATCTTCAAGGACGAGGTTGTGGAAGACGAAGACGAGGATGAGGAGAAAGTAGGAGAATTAGCTGCAGGCATTTGCTTAGAGTAGTCTTTGGAAGAGAAAAATGAAGAGTTGGGATGAATTGGGAAGCCATTAATTGGCTTGAAGAAGGCATGAGGAATATCAGAAGGTGGAAGATGATGATGATCCAAAAGCCAAACCCCATTATTATTATTTATGTGATTGAATTTATCAGTGAAATGATGAGGAAGATGAGTTAAAAACTTGTGATGTTGATCAGCCCCAATAATTCCATTAGAGCTCTCATTATTAGTAGTATTATTGGGTGGACTAATTTGAAGAGAGAGATCAAGGAGTGGGGTTGAAGAAGAAGAAGATTCAATATTTATAAACCTTCCAAAATTTGGCATCTTTAGCCCTAGCTCTCAGTCAAAAACACTGAAGAAGGGTTTTTGATAAAAGAAAAAAAAAAGCAACCAATCATTCAAAAACAAAGAGCTAGCTATGTATCACACAAGAGAAGATTTCAGTTGGGTTTGTTTTGGACGAGTTTTTGCAGAAAGTAAAAGAAAGAGAAAGGTTATGGAAGAGAGAGGGATATGATAAAGAAAATGGTTCAATTGGTCTTCTTCAGCAGAGACATGCAGAGATATAGGGCAGAAGAAAGAGATCAGAGAAAGAGAGAGAGAGAAGACAATAAAGAAGGGAATAAAGGAAAAGGCAAAGATGTTTAAGTTTTTTTTTTCTTCAATGAGAGAGTGAGGGAATGAGAAGAACAAACAAAAGTAATAAATTGGGAAGAATTTTCAACATATACTATTTTATCCATTCTAGGTCACGTCAATATTATTTAAGAATATAAAAAGGATGTTCAAAAAATAATAATTTATAAACAAAAAATTCATATCATGAACACGGGGAGACCAAAATGAAAAAATTTAGAATAACAAATTAATTAGAGAAAAAATTTCAAAATCTTAATTTTTTTTATATAACTTTTTTGAACATTCCACATATTAAGAAGGTAGTAACTGTCTCTGACTTCTTCATTTTTCACTTCACTTTATTTTGAATAAAAGAAGTAGATACTATGGGAGTGTGAGAGGATATTTGAAAGGAAAATGAGAGTAGAAGAAGAGGATGCATTAGGGGCCTTTGTCAGTGGTTCTCTGTGGTCAACAAATTAATCCAAACGATGCCCCAAAGAAATTAATGGTTCAATTTGGCAGTTTGCTAATATACGTATGATCTATAATTAATGTGCGTGTGAACGTGGGACACATTTTGCAGGTCTTACCCCAACAAGAAGATAGAATTACTTTTCTAAGAATTTTTTGCATTTTGGAAGTGCCAATGAAAAAACACCCAAGTATTTGCACTTGGAGCAAATTATGTAAGCATAATACGAAAGGGTTTAATATATCCTCTTTCAATCTCTACCGAAAATGTGTTAAAAATTGTAAAAATAATAGTCGTTAAAGAAATCATTTTGAATATGATAAAAGGTACACTATGTATTAATGAGGGATTAGTTCTCTTATTATTCTTTTAATCATATGTTTGAGTAATCATTACTAATTAAGTAAATCAACCATAAATTGCAAAGGTTTTTTAAAACCGACAAGTGTGTTAAAGCATTTATATGGTTGTAGAAACACGTTTATCATGTCAATTTGAACATATAACTTTGTGTAGTAAAGTATCACTATCTCCTCTAAAGGTTGTAGCCTCAAATCCCTACATTCTTAAAATTGATATATAATATTTTTTTTTTTTAAAAAAGGACGTTTATTATGGTTTAATTGCAAAAGATTTTATAAACCTTTGTCTTCACCGAACAAATAAACTCTCCACGCCAACAACTTGTGGATCCTCATATTGAAGGTTGTTTGTCGTCTATATATTCTCTTTTGACAATTAAGCTCTCATTAATTGAATTGTTGGTGCTTAACACGTGTCTAGAGGCTGACCTTACACTTTAACTCAAAACAGCATGCAAGACTTTCGATCAACACAATCAAGAGATGGAAATGGCAAAAGAAAAGAAGTTCCTCACGGATGCATGTAGAAGAGAAAGAAGATGAAGATGAAGGGAGAAGAAGAAGACAAGAATTAAAGTGGTTCAGCAAGGAGCCTACATCCACTGTACGAAGAGAGAGTTGAATTTTATGATCAAAGGTGAGCTCATTACAGGATTAGTTTTTTTCCCCTTTTATATGTATCTACTCTACAACATAAAGGGTTTATGTAACGTCCCGTTATTTGAAATGACTATTAATGAGCGTTATTTTTTTTAGATTTATTAAGTGATTAGGAATTAATTGTATTAATTAGATGAATTTTTGGAATTAAGAATTTATTAAGAATTAGGAAAAAATTATGGAAATTATTAGGAATTTTATTTGAATAAAATAAGAGATAAAATAAGATAAAATAAGGAAAATTTTATCTTTTAGGAAAAGATTATAGAAAT
>JAOANK020000092.1:1681541-1693913 GCA_026257165.2 Telfairia occidentalis | reverse complement strand
GTACAATCTTGATACAAAATTAAAAATTTAAGAACTTATTAAACATGAAACTATAACTTAAAGATTTATCAAACATTTTTTATAATTCATGAAATTATTAGACTCTACCGTGAAAGTTAATAAACTAAACTTATAAATTAACAATTAAAAAGAAAAAAAAATATTGATGGTAACAAATATTTTTTTTTAGTTTAATAATTACGAAGTTAGGGAATTGAACCATGGACTTTTACAATAATACTGGATATCTTATGTACTCAATCATGCTATTAGATGAAGTTTAGAATAGAGGTAAGCATGAACAAAGGAAATGAGTTGGGCCTAGCGGGCCGAGTGGGTGGACAGCTCATGGCCGCCTCTCAACAGCTTGGCTTACGTTACAAATTAGAATGCCAATACAATACCCACCTGCCAACTCCTCATTTTCATTACATTATCGATCAAGACTCCCTCTCTCACGTTCCCTGTGCATCCAACCACGCCCCCACCCGATTCGAAGCCCTAGCTCCGACTTTCCACCACGCGCAACCCCCCAGAACCTTCTACATTCTCTCTCTTTCGCTTTATTTTCCAATTCTCATACTACCTCGCTTTAGGGTTTTTCTGCTGAATTCCTCTGCTCAATTCCGCTTTCTCCCTCAGTTTCTTGGAGGTGTGTCCGCTTCTACTGCCTGCCTTTTATTTTCCGCTTTTGTGAGATTCTTTGCTCGGAATCGCTTTACGTTATTTCAATTTCCCTAACTTTTACCTCTTGTGCAGACAGAATATCTTTCCCCCTTAACTTTCCTTCTTTCCGTTTCCTTACCCCTGCGCTAAAGAATCCCTAGAGCGACCACCCGCCTCTGGACCCTTGCAGGTGCTAAGTTCTTTTCTTTTTTTAAAAAATACGAACTGTCTTTTTTGTTTCAGATACCAGATTATACGTTACTTAATTTATCGTGGTGAAATTCTAGGGATTGATTGCTATGGCTTGTTTCCTGTTTTTGGCGAATAATTCTTGGGCTGTTTTAGTCTTATTGCGCTATGTGTTTTCTGATTTTGTTGACTTCTTGTAGATTTTATTGCGTTGGAGTGGATTTAGTTTGAGTTACAAACTTTTGTTTATCCTGCTCTGTAGCTGATGAACTAATTTTTAGGTCTAAGGAGGAAAATAAGGGAGACCGCATAAATTGAATTCTTGGTCAACTTTACTCAATGGGAAAGATATCGAATGATGATTGATTATTATCTCTTTTATGATCGTCTAGTTTCAATTCTCTTGGTGACTTTTCCTTGTGGGCTTTCTTTTTCTTGAATTTTATGGTGGTTGTTGATGTTATCAACCTTTGGATTCTTCTAGGTCTTGAGTTTCGTACACTGCTTGTATTAAGCTTGCTAATATTTTCCTCTCGTATGATGAGCAGGGTTGAATTGCACAGAGTTGAATTTCTAGTCTTTTCTGGGTACAAAGCGATAGAATGGATGATTGGGGTAATGCTATATGGTTTATATTTTAGTCTATCATTATTTCCCTGGCTGATTGAATAAGCAATGAGTCTCTATACAGAAGATGCTGTGTATGCATATGTATGTTGGTCATTCCATTACTATTTTTCCTTGTTTTGTTAAATATATAGCCTATTGGAAAAATGAGGATAGGATAGATACACATAAGCTTAAAAATGCAGGACTTGAATATGAAAAATAAGTAATAAAAGGATGAGTGTGTATGTTACAAAATATCCAACTACTTAACAAGTGGTTGTGGTTTGGGAGAGACTGGATGAAGGGGCAAGACGAGAGAAGAAGATAGAGAGTTCATATTTTATTATCCAAGGAACTGAGGAAAAGATCTGATTTTGAAATGAACTTCTAAGCACATATACATGTAATTCATAGTTGTGCATGTGGTGATACTATTTTTTGAAATTAGATCATTGTGATTGTAAAACGCATAGCTGAATAAACTTTAATGCTGTCAAATATTATGTATCATTATTTTATCAGTTCTTCTTTTTTATGTGTTTTCTCTACGAATGTGCCCTTAGTGTTCTTAACATGTCCCAACACATCTGGAATTTAAGAAATAATTATCATAATGAAAAGATCAGGCAATCTAGATGATGTGCTGTACATGTGATTAATGTGAATTTAGTCGTCTTTATGGTGCAGATGTGCCTGACTTTGTAACTTTGTTCGATATGGAGTGTGCTTCTTTCCAAAAGTATATGCATGAGAGTATTTTTTATAATTATAAAGTGCTTCATGTTGATCTACATTATATTGATATTGTAGTTTTTGACTCCTAAATTTATGAAATTGCATGATCACGTCTAGTAATATATCAACTGAGCTTGCTTCCAAAAACTTGATAAATGAATTGTTCTATTGGTATGTTTCTTTTTTCACCTTTTTTAA
Organism: Telfairia occidentalis; assembly: GCA_026257165.2. Lineage (NCBI taxonomy): Eukaryota > Viridiplantae > Streptophyta > Magnoliopsida > Cucurbitales > Cucurbitaceae > Telfairia > Telfairia occidentalis. The sequence goes on along the minus strand of JAOANK020000092.1, from coordinate 1,691,516 downwards.
TAAGAAATAAAATTTCATTAAATAGATGAAATTATGCCTACTTTTTACTTTGGAAGGAAAAACCAACTATCGTGCCTTCCTGTTAAGTAGCTGGGTCTATGGTATAGAGGAGAGTGTTATGGCAGGTCTGTTATGAAGATTAAAACTATTCAGTTTGAGCGAGAGGGGCAGAAGTGTGGAGCTGACTATTCTGTTAAGTGATGAAGGAAAAGGCATAAATCCTGAAATTGTGATTAGTTTGTTGATAAGTGATAAAATCCTTACTACTTTTTCATGGTAGATCTTAATAGAAGACTATTTAAAAATAAAAATAAGAATTGAATTCAAATGTAACCTATTTAGAATTTTTTTCTATATGTGATACTTCTGTAAAAATTACATTATGTGTACGATATATGGTAATTATCAAGTACAAAACTGAGTTAACTTGTCTACATGATACCAATATTTTATTTAAAAATTTTAAAACTACAGCTTAGTTGACATGTTTCTTTGATGGTAAAGTTTGATTTTTAAGGAGAATTACATGGTGTTGCTCTCTGCATTCTGTGCATAGTAGTTCACAATTTTTAACTCTTTCCATTGTCTCATGACTTATTATCTTCCTTTCAAGATATTGGCAAATATCTTATAGTTTAATTAGCTGTTGTTCTTTGGCATTGAGTAACTTTTTCTAATCAATGCATTTTGAGAATGAAGACATCTATGGCAAATTTAGCTTTCTTTCCTTAGTTTCTGTATAGTTTGTTTCTCTGGTAGTTGAGGGATAAAAGGCCAATATATAACATAGTCGTACATGGTGCTATATTTGTTCTTTCTCTTAACTGTGTGATGCTATATTTTATTATCTTGCTAGTTTTGCTCATGTATGTATATGTTTCTTTCAGAGGATGAAAACATTCAACCATTCCAGAAGGAGCAGCCAAAGAATAAATGGGATGATGAGGATGTGGATGACAACGATGTGAAGGAATCTTGGGAGGATGATGATGAACCTGCACCGGTGAGAATTTATTGAGATGTTTGTTTGTTTGAGTATTAATGTTAAGACTTAAGATTAATCTGAAAGAATGTTAAGACTTAATATGATGGCAGAGCTAATAATGGTCTAAACTAGTCCAACGTTATCAAAATTGTAGGCAGCTTTATTATATCTCTGGAGTGTTCTATAAATAAACATATCTTTAGAGTGTTGAAGACAAATGCACTTAGACAGGAAATCGGTCTGGTAATGGTTGGTTGTTGCAAGCTGTGCTGTAATTGGTAACATTGACAATTTCTAGTTGGATATACTTTAAATATGTGAATACAGTTGATTTTTTTTTTTTTTTTTGGCTATGTAAGCATTTGAGAGGGGTTTTGGACATCCTATCTGAAAGTTCTTTCTCTCTGTCAATGGTAGTGTGCAAATATGATTTCAAAACCTATGGGTGGTACTTTGATTTCCTATAACTGGCAGAAATAGAAGCCCATTTTCCTTTATTTTTGAAGTTTGTGGAAGTTGTGTACAAACTTTGTTCCCGTTAAGGTTGGGATTTGTATCAACATATGCTTTTGAGAATATCAATTAAGCTTAAACCGTTTAGTTAGAGTAACTTGTCTATTGCCAACATGCATTTGACGTATCTGTTTTTCTTTTTGGCCCCATTTTTCTTCTTTTTCTTCTTTTTCTTTTTGGTTTAACAGGCTCCAGTAGTTAAACCTCCTCCTGAAGCTACCTCAAAGAAACCTGCTGCAAAAACTACTGAAAAGAAAGGGAAAACTGTTGGGGTAGCACCTGAGCAGCCTCTAGATCCATTAGCCGAGAAACTTCGCCAACAAAGGTAACATTAATTTGCTTTGGTTGTAGGAACTTTTAGCTTAACGTTTATCTACTTTATACATCTTTGGAAGGAAAATAATTGAGGCAGAAATTTAAACTTGAAACTTCTATCAATTGTTTTATTGTGATGGGAGAATAATGTGTAGACAATACTGTGTAGACAAAGTAGGACATGGGAACAAGTTTGAATATGCTTTTTATGTTATGTTATCAATTCCAGAAAAAATTTTCGTCACAAATTACCTCTCACCCATAATTATTCTATCCTTCTGGAAGCAGGCATAATTCCTGTTGAAAAAAAAGAAAAGGAAAAAACTTCCAATTTGTTTCATTGCTATCCCCGATTTCAATAGTAATTCATGGACAATTCTGTTTTTGGAATGAATGAGAAGTTAATTGGGGAGGAAAGTTTTGATGATTTATAAAGGATTTAAGTTCGAATAGACTATGCAACTGAAAACATGATTCACAAGGGCATATGCGTGTGAGGACCTGTTGTTGGGCTGTTTTTTTTATGCCCTTGCATCTATTTCTAAGGAATTTTGTATTTACCCCTTTGCTTGATTCTCTTCGTTGAAGCCCTTTTTTGTATAACTGATTAGCTTCTTTTAGTGGCTCCTTTTGTTGGGCTGTTTTTGTTTTCTGTATGCCCTTTTGTACTCTTTCATTTTTCATGTTTCTCGCAGAAAAAAGGGTTGCAAGGATTTGTTGTTTGTTCCCCTCTGTGTCTATATTTGATGAAAGTATCATTTAATTGAACTATATGATTATTTTATTTACTAATGGCCTTGTATTTGGACTTCTAGGTCTCACTAAAATCAAAATTTTGAATTATGTCGTGCTCTCAAAAAATAGGCAAATAGCCACTTTTATTTGAGATACCCACGAAGACAGCTACTGCCCATTTTTTAGCCCACAAACCTTTAGTTTCTAAGCACCAACAACCTATCTTTTTAAAGAATCATATTGTATGCATGCTATGTACTTATGTTGATGTTTAAAAGTAGATATCTACTTTAAAAGTAATATACATTGATAATATGTCAAAATATGCGCACACATATTCTTTATAAAAAAAAAATTAACGTGTCTTTGGCATGTTGTGTCCTACTTTTTTGAAAATTTACGTGTCGTTGTGTCTGTGTCACGTGTCCGTGTATGTGCTTCTTAGCTCTAACCATTTCCAGTAATGCCTTGTTTTTGTCGATTATTCGCCATTCGGTTGAGAGGAGTCTCCTTGCTTTGATATTTGTTTATGTAGTCTTTCTTCGTCATGAGATTAGATAATTAGCTTCCTTCCTATGTGGAATCTTTCCATAATCCAAAATGTTAATCTATATCCAGTTTGCAGTGACCGTTGAGTGTCGTGTGGTCGATATTGCGCCTTTTGGCACCTGCAGTTGCTAATCCTTGTACATTCATTTGAATTCTTCTCCTTTCCTTCTTTTGCATGTCTTTTTTTCTCTCTAAATTGTGTGAGATCAAGATCTCGAAGATTTGTTTTTTCTTTTTCTTGGCTTGTAGCCCGTGAGGATGAACATGTTAAACATGTTACTAAGAGCTTCTATTTGTCTTTGGCTAGAACTATATGGTCGCATGCTTTGTAGTTTGTATAAGATTTTAATCACTTGCTGGGGCATTTTTTTATTCGGGTTTCCAAATTGTGGCAGGTTAGTGGAAGAAGCAGATTATAAGTCCACCACTGAATTGTTTAAAAAGGGAGGTGATGAGAAGACCCTTGATAATTTCATTCCAAAATCTGAGAGTGACTTCTTGGAATATGCAGAGCTTATCTCTCATAAACTTCGCCCCTATGAGGTGTATACCATTTACCTCTATCATCTGTCCTGTCTATCAGTCTATGAGCATAGCTAGTTCTCATGAGCTTCCCCCTCAACTTTTTTGTTGCAGAAAAGTTTCCATTATATTAATCTGCTCAAAGACGTTATTAGACAATCGATGGCTTCTTTAAAAGCAGCAGATGCGAAAGATGTTGCCTCTTCTGTCACTGCACTTGCAAATGAAAAACTAAAGGCGGAGAAGGAAGCCAACACTGGTAAAAAGAAGACGGGTTAGTATTTATGTTTATATTCCCTCTGTCATCTTACGTCTATTTTTCCGAATTATTTCATTGTTTTAACAAACCAAATGAGTGTGAGTTTTGTGTATGTGAATGTTTTATTTTTCTTGTTCTTTGTTGGGAAACTCCTGCAGCTGTGAAGAAGAAACAGCTCCATGTTGAAAAAGCAGATGACGATATGATTGTCAATTCGTATGATGATGTCGATGACTACGACTTCATGTAATTGTTTCAGTTCAGCATTCTGGCCGGAGTTTCACCACCTTTTGACCTGCGAATGGAGGTCAGATTCTTCAGCATCATCTCCCCACTTTAATACACCGATAGATTGATTCCCCCGAGTGTCGTGTCTAAATAAGGTTTATGTATTAGACTTGTGTATGGCATATCATTACAAATTTTGTTCTTTTATTTTCATTTTTTTGTTCGATAGAGGGTTCGAGTCACCTTTGAGAATGTACAAGAATGCGTGGTCATTTCAACTCAGATTGTCAAATTTTGTTATGTCCTGACGATGCTTCCTTCTACCTGAATTACATTTTCCTGCAATTCTAATTCTTTGATTGCAGTTTTTAGGACCTTAGTTTTTGTGGCGAACACTTTACCCCCAAGCGAAAGGTTGTTTAGTTGGTTAAGTGAACATAAAAACGATACTGGTCGCTTGGGCCACACGCCAGGACAGAGAACGAACGGTTGTTGGCAATATTCCCATATTGAATGCCATAAATCTATTCTGAATAACTGGACATAGAATTGGACTCTTGTTTTGAACATAATGTTCCTGAATCCAATTTGTCTTCCTCAATTCTTTCCTTTTTTAATTTTTTTGGTTGCAATGTAGCCTTTTCCTAACTTTAAAAGAGATACATTTCCATTTTCCCATGAAATGTTGGCGAATTTCTGTACAGTATCTCGATGTTCTTTCGGCTTTTCATCATTGCAAGACCACTCTACTACACTTTTTTTTTAAAATTCAAAACCAATAACAATTGTAAACATTATGAAACGATTCCACTCATAGGACCAAAGAATGATTTTTTTTATTGGAATTATATCATCACTAATGACATTTCGATTACGACGAAAGTTGTTAAAATTAAAGAGCTTGAGTTGGACCAATTCTGAAACGATTATGTCAGCATTTGTATATGAAAGAGAATTAAGTATTAAAATGCATAGGGGTCTTGACCTTTCTCAACTGTACGACTTTAAGTTTAGATGGATAATTCAACATAAGATGACGTATGGTATACAAGGATCGTAACTGCATTTTTAATGTTGATCTGAGTATTCCTATAATTTCAATAAGATCAATGAGTTAGAATCTATTCAACATCCAACTTGAATTACAAATAGCTTCTTGACAATTGTTGCTTTTTTCAATCTAAACCAACTTGGGATTTTTGACATATTATTACAAGAATGAAATAGCCATCGATAAAAATGACACTCAATATAGAATCAATGTTTAAGTAATGCATTGAAATTCTTCCAAAAAAAATAAAAAATAAAAAATCTGGGCAGCAAAAATTCATTGAACAAAAAGAAAAGTGAAATGCCCTAAGTAGACCCATCAGGAACCATTTCTTAACTTGTGTCAAAAAGAAGAAAAAAAAGGCACCATTTCTTGACTTAGAACCGGTATTTGGCTACATAAATAAAACCCATATAGTTATAAGTTGACAATGAAGCAATAACAGATGACGATTGCTAGGAACGATCAAAATAATAGTACAACAATCCCTCATCCCCGTGTAGTTCTTTGATAACTGAAGAAAAGAAAAGAGGCATTCCCCTAATTTACTTGCAACCAGAAAGCGGGAGAAAAAAAATTAGGCGAAAGACGAGCACTGTTGTTCAAGCAGCCGTTCCATCAAAGAAGCCCAGAGTTAGTTTTTCATCAGTCGCCTCTACCCTTATAAACTTCCAAATTCACCCTCAGATGCTTGCGGATCTATCTTAGCATTTCAGCAACAGGTTTCTTAGCTGATGAACAAAATGTATTCATGGAGAGACTGAAACCCCCAGCAAATCTTAATGCAATCCACTTCTACTTTTTGGTTTCGTCAAAGCCTCAAGAAACCGATACATCCACCGATCTAGCATTCCTGTGATTTTAATAGAAATCCTTGGTTTGGTTGTAAAACAAGGGTAAAACAATGATGGCACTAAGATATGAGGCTTCGAGGAGTGATTTTTTCTTAATATGATTAATAAATGTTGAAGCTAAAAACTCACTCGATCCAAAAGGATGGAATACGGTACTACTTTTGCTTAACATGATGATTCTAAAATCAACCACAAAATATTATTAACAATTTCTCGAACCTGTCAAAGCGAAGGTACCACCTAACACAGCACACAGCCGAGTGATGAAGTGGAGAAAACTTCGTCTTTCTTCTTTGATGGTCACTGTGATTGGTGATAGATCATATAAAAAGTAAACCGCTGCACATCATTGAAAACGATGGTAAGTCTCAACCTGGCCTTTTAAGGAGTTTGAATAACTAAATAAACATCATTTACTCTTGTCAATAACTTTTGATAAATCAGCGTCAAGATTAAATATAATTCTCTGAAGTCTACTAGACTCCTCATATGGTAAAAGAAACATAAAATTCTTCACTTAAAATGAATGATCCATTATAAAAGAGAGAACAAAGAAATTATGGAATATGAGATTGCATCAACCAACCTGGCCATGATCTATCAGAATCGGTCATAGGCGAGAAATATTCAGTGACGGAGAACTGATTGGTAGGTAACACAGCTTTCGAGATATATCTATATTCAGTTGGAACAATCTGCAATCAAACGTGTAAAAAACATGTTATAAGGATAATCTGGTGTCCACTGATTTATTGTAAACCAAGAATAACAAATGAGAGGGGAAGAGTACACAATCAAGGTAAACAAGATTCCTAACTGCAACGAATTGACAGATTCAGATTCAGATTCCATGCAGAATGAGAATCCCATATTTTCAAAAAACAAGACTAACATCTAATTTCTCAGATGTTATTTAGTATGATTTCCCGCTTTCACATAATTAGTTCAGACTGCAATATAAGCTACACGGGTTACCTCGACTCTGGAAATCTATAATTATTAGAATGCACTGATGAAACAGCTATAATTAGTTGACTTCTAAGCAAAGAGAGGAGCATTTTGTTGAAGTTCTTAATTGAAAAAAAAATACAAAATATGAATACTTAACAGAGAAATATAAAGGTCAACACTCAACAATTGATCCAAATATGTGACAATTTTCCAGTCAACTTCTTACACGTGAGATACAGGAGATGGCTTCCTTCAACTTCCTTTATTACCATGGGAGAGGAAGGAGAGAGAGAGAGAGAGGTACAAAATATTAATCCCTAACAGAGAAATCTGAAGGTCAACAATGAATTCATATCAGTTAGACAATTTGCCAGTCAACTTCCTCCATGCGAGATACAGGAGAAGGAGATGGCTTCCTTTACTTACCATGGAAAAGAAGTTTCAACTTTTCTTACTTACCATGAGAGAGAGAGAGAGAGAGCACAAAAGCACCCTCACCTCCAGCTTCGTTATGTGCAGTAATAGACATTAAATCATCTAGCAACAGATGAAATAAAAAATTATACACAAAACGTATCTTAAGACTGCGAATGGCTTTCTACCTTTATATAATATTTAAAAGTCCCACTTGTGTCATGTAAAATTCGAACTGTACCATCAAGTGGATTGTGAATTCCAGGGTATTTTGGGCCAAAAGACAAATCATGAATCATGTGACTAACATTCACATGTTTGGATCCTTCAAATATCTGCAAGATACAACAAAAAAAGATCTAACTAATTATTAGAAGGAACAGTGAGATGAAACATACTACACAGAAAGACTTGGCAAAAAAGAGGAAGAAAAATGAAAAAGGCAATACATCCTGCATTAGAGTTAATGAGTTAATTATACTCCCAAAGTCGTCTATTTCTATAGGATGAACCCATGTAATATACATTGGAGGAGATCAAGATCAGGGCGAAGAAACTACTTCAGCAAAGAAGTGAAATAACGTGAACTGACCATTTGAGCCACAAAAATGTTTAAGCCATGAACTGAGATGTGAAAGTTCCCAGCAACCCTTTGAACATCTAGGACCCCATAAACCTGCAACAAAGATTGCATTTGTCATTTATTCATGAGCCAGCGGGTAAATAATCTTACAGAAATTTTGCATCTGGATTACCCGACAGCCTTGTCCTTCTGCCAATGCTTGCTTAACCTTTTTGACCATACTTTCAGCAGCTTGATCAAAGCCATGTACATGAGGATTATCTTTGTCCTTGTCATGATCTGTTAAACAGTTATTTATAGATGACGATATTTTGATGCAAAGAGTGACATTAGAAAAAAAATCTATATATATATATAATGACTAGCCTGTTCCAACAGAGCAGATTATATAGTTAAGAAGTGAACTGAACACGTTTAATAACCCCTGATTCCCAATTTTACACAACAGATTTAACCTTCTTCTGACATCGGCAACGAGGCATCTTATAATCTGGAGCTTAGTGTGGTAAATGCAAATCTATCCAGAGTGAAAAGTCACATGCTCTCAAATTAAGCTCACAAGATTTCTAAAAAAATATAATACAGAGAATATGAAATATGTGGGAAAAAACACGTGATTAAGCATAAATATATATTTATTCAATAAATTACTTAGATAACCATTGCTATTTTGTCTTTTTGATGAGAAACAATTTCATTGATGTATGAAATTACAAAAAAGGGAAAGAACCCCATGGCCAAGAGAGTTATAAAAGGGCTCTACGATTCATAGCTATAATTGTGAAAGAGTGGAGAGCATTTACACCAAGTAACAACAAAAAAAGTAACATTATCAAAGAAATGATCAAAAGAAAGAGCCTTGTCTTGGAAGACCCGATGGTTTCTTTCCATCCAAATGGACAAGAAGAAGGCCCTAACAAACATGCACCAAATAATCATCTTTTCCTTCCTGAAAGGGTGGCCAAGGAGAGTGTAGTGGAGGATGGTAACAGGATCCTTAGGCAGGGCGGCCTTCCAATCAAAAGTGACTTGAAGCCGAGTCCAAAAGGCATAGGAAAATGGACAGTAGCTAAACAGATGGGGCTGAGTCTCCTCGTGGTATTTACAAATGGAGCACCAGTGGGGAGATAAAACAATATGTGGTAAACGGCGTTGAAGCTGGTTGTAGGTATTGATGGCCAAATTGCCAACTTTCCAAAGGAAAAATTTTATCTTCTTTGGATAATGGTCCTTCCATATGGCAAGGTAGAAAGAAGATGCGTCATCTGCTGTTGGGGCCATGATGTCCTTGATGAGAGAGCTAGTGGTATACTTTCCTTTCGGATCAAGCTTCCAAAGAAAAAAATCAGGCTCGGATGAGGGATGAAGGAGAGAGAGGATGTGTAAGAGTTGGGCAAATTCATCAATTTCGGCATCCTTGAGATTTCACCTAAAGTTTGGTAACCACGCATCTAAGTCTTCCCTCCATAGGTCCTTGGCTTTAGCTAATTTGTTGATAGTGAGTCTATACAGTAAATGAAATTTGATGGCCAAGGGTTCATAAGTCAACCAAGAGTTCTGCCAAAAGAAGATATTAGCACCATTACCCAGTTTATAGGAGATATTTTGGAGAAACAGCTTGTGTAATTTGATGATGTCAGTCCAGGGGCCTTTTGCAGCAGAGATGGGTGGTCTAGCATACTGTTTTTTCCAGGGGGGAGAGCCATATTTAGGATCAATAATTCTTCTCCAGAGGGCAGTACTCTCGTTGTAATATCTCCAAATCCATTTCATGAGTGCAGAATTTTGTTCCTTGAGACTATGCAGTCCCAAGCCACCATGTTCAAGAGGCCGTGATCTTCTTAAGAACCTTTCCAGAGGAAAGATCTGAAGGTGCGTTCAATGGACTTGTACACCTGGTGGGGATGGCAAATAGGGATAAGTAGTAGATGGGAAGGAAAGTAGCTTTGATGAGGGTCAGTCTTCCACACTTCGAAATATAAGAACTCTTCCACTAGGATAGCTTTTTTTTTAACG
>JAOANK020000092.1:1650869-1664104 GCA_026257165.2 Telfairia occidentalis | reverse complement strand
TGGATGATTCAGTTAGTTTAGCTCGGCTGCCTCTATATCTATCATCGACTTCAATAGTGAAATGCTTTCTTTCAACAGAAATGGAGCGGGGATTTGAGTTGTCTTCCAGCATCGTCGGAGAGGGGAGGCGAGGTGTTCATGGTTTGTGGATTCCGGCAGGAAGTTGTCGTGGTGGGGACGGAGGAGGGGGGCAATGGGGGGAGAGGAAGAGAGAGAGAGCTCCATTTTTTCTTTTCCCTTTGAAAGTATTTAGATCACACATATCTAAAAATTAAATAAATAAAAAACGTATCCCTAATGTGTCAGTGTCCTACATTTTTTAAAATTGGCATATCGCTATGTTGTATTCGTTTTTGTATTGTGTGTACGTGCTTCTTAGTTGCACGAGATTAGGCTTTGGATGATTTGAAACTTTATTTAAATAGGGCACAATCTCGAATGAAAAAGGAGGTTGACAAGCACCGACGAAATGAGGAGTTTAATGTAGGAAATATGGTCTGCCTTAAACTTTGCCCCTATCGTTTAACATCCTTGGCCCATTGCTGCAACGAGAAGCTTGCTCCTAAATATTTTGGGCCTTTTCGTATGATTCAGAGAGTGGGCCTCGTTGCCTATAAGCTTGAACGTCTCAATTCTAGCACAAATCCATCCGATTTTGCATCTCTTAGTTGTGTTGAGCGTTAGGTGTGGGCGTGTTGCTTCGCTCCTTCTCTATGCATTTGTCCCCTAGTTTTGAGTGGTGTGTGCAACCAGCTACTGTGTTAGGCATTCGTCAAAATGTGTTGACTGCTGATCGGGAAATCTTGGTTCAATGGAAAAATTTTCCTTTGTGCGAAAATTCGTGGGAACTCCTTGATTCTATTTTCCATCAGTTTTTGGAATTCCACCTTGGGGACAAGGTGTCTTTCGACCCCAGAGTAATGTTAGACCTCCTATCCAGAAGGTTTATTCCAAGAAGGGTGAAAAGGGAAGCGTGGCTTAGGAAGTTATTTTACTTAAGTAGTTTTTATGTTTTGTAAGTGTGGTGCAACTTAGAACTTCCTTTGTTGGTTGTGTTTTGTAATTAGTGGACATTATATATTTTGTTTTGCGGATATTTTGGAACTAGGGAGACAAGAGTGATCCTCCGAATAGATCATCAGTTGTCCAAGTTACTGAAGATACCTATCAAAATGATTAGCTATGTGAGTGTTGTTTAAAGCATTATTTGTAATGTATGCTGAAAAATGTTGCGACCTTGCTAATTGAGAAAGAATGTGTTTGATATGTTCAAATGATAGTGTGTTTACTGAGATTAAATAATTGGTTATCTTGCCAAAAATATTTTTATGGTGTGTTGGAGTCTTGGTTATGGTGTTGAAAAAATTCTGTTTTGTGAAACTAACACTTGAGTTACGTATTTGTAGTTGGGTTGTACAATGTGACTATGCTGAAAATTTGTGGACTTAATGGTGTTAAATGAATGTGGTTGAGTTTAATAGGTGGTTTGCAAGATGTGATTTGAATTTAATTGGAATTGGATGTGGTGTGTCATGGTAGAGCTCTAAATGTTAGAATTGTCTTAGTTGTGTGTTGTGGCATGTTGTATTTTTTATGCAAGTAGATATGTATTATGTTTGTTGTAGAAATTCTTGTGGGATGCGAATTGGCTTACTTGAGGGTGTTCAGATCTAGAATCTTTATGATAAGGTAAGGATTGAGAAAGAAAAGAGAAACTTTTCAGGGTATTGAGTTAAAAAGATCAGGGCCTGAAAAGTCACGTGTGAGTGTTCAGGCCTCGAGCGAAAAGGGTTGATGGTTGATGCTGTTAAGAAAGAAAATTATGCATTGGGGGCCTTAAGTATAAAGGATTAGAGCCCTCACAGGAGCCAAAAATGTGGTCACCTGTATGCATCCATAGCAGAAATGTGGTCACCTCACAGTAGCCAAAAATGCATCCATATCAGAAATGTGGTCACCTGAATATAATTGTAGGGATTCGCAATTCCAGAGGAACATGAAAGATGAAGAAATAATGGAGTGGACAAGCCTATCCTTCATCCTATCCTCCGTCCATCTTACAAATAGAAATGACTCTTGGGTCTGGCTCCTTGGAAACAATGGCACTTTCTCTGCTAGATCTCTTGTTGCACACCCCACCCCCCACCCCCCGGCGGCCTCTCTTCCTCCTCTCAGTTATGAACCTCTGCAAAGCGATTTGGAAGGACAAATACCCCAAGAAAACCAAATTTCTGCTTTGGGAGATCAGTCATGAGTGCCTAAATACCAATGACAGATTGCAAAAAAGATCCCCCTGGATGAACCTTTCCCTTGTTCGGCCAGCGAAACCCATAGTCACACCTTTATTCACTGCAAATTTTCTCCACAGATTTGGTGGTCCATAATGGGTGATTTCGGATGGCTGCTCAACATGCCTCATTTCATCAAAGAATGGCTTAGCCTAATTCTCCTTCACCATCCGTTCAAAGGCAACAAAGCAAAGCTGTGGTTGAACTTAAATAGAGCCTTTATATGGAAAATTTGGAATGAGCGCAACAACCGCTTTTTTTGGAGCTTGAATCAGCCTAGTGAAGCCATAAAGGACAGTATTATTTTTACAACACTCTATTGGAGCAAATGGCATCCTCCCTTTTGTCGTTATAGTTTCTTCTCTCTTTTGTCAAATTGGAGATGTTTTTTTTTTTAGATCCCTAGTGGATTACCCTCCCCATCTTTTGAATATTCATTTTCATCTCATCAATGAAATGAATTGTTTTATTAAAAAAAAAGTATAAAGGATTAAGGATCAACGGCTTGGAGCCTTGAGTATAAACGATCCAGGTTTGATAGGGGTTGTTTCAAGGCCTTGAGTAAAAATGGTCAAGGATTGAACTACCAAGTTGTTTAGAGTTTAGTTGAGGCATTAATTATAAATGGTCAATGTTTGTGACTATTATGATAATGATTGATGGTGTTGGTTATTTATCTTTTAACATCATGAGAAACCTGAGGTATAAATATATATGTGCCAAACTTTTTTTTTTTTTTTTTTTTTGTGAATGTAATGTGAAATTGAATGGTATTATTGTGTTGTTTGTTCTTGCCTCGCAAGTAGGGGCTACTTATTAGGTATTCTTGTACTCACCCCCAAAGATTTTGCTAGATTTCAAGAGTTTGGTGAACTTGGTGATGTCAAGGAGGAGACATGAGAGAGAAGATGTTGGATTGTTGAAGTCCTTGAGTTAGACATTGTCTAGGAGTTGCTATTTAATTCTTTCACTAATTTTATAGTTTCTCTTTTAGTTTAGTTTCTTTGCAATAGATTATAACCCATTAGTTTATTTTTATTAGGCAAGAAGATTCTTTTCGTATATAGGTAAGGTTTGCTTTATCAGTTGTTCTGGTTGTTGACAGATTAATAAAGCATGGTCTAGTTTCTTTTATTTATTTGGGTTAAATGTTTCGATTTTAGCATTTCGATTGTTTTTTTAGCTATACTAGGAATTGGTAATATTTTTGGGTTATATGAAATTTGGGAGTGTTACAACTTACACAGCAAGACGGTCGGTAACCTCTCCATATACCTTACTTTCCTAATACAAAGCTTGTCTCCACTCCCCGCTTTTCCTGACCTTTATAGAAACCCCCACTCCTATACATACCGTAGAAGCACTCTCCACTAACTGTTGGAGGGCTATATCCCTTATATCCCTCTTAGTGTAGGTATTCACATTTGGGGGCCTCACGTTCTCTCTCTCTCTAGTTAATCCTCATTGTCCATACATGCTCTCTCTTTCTCGTTAATCCTCATTGTCCATACATGCTCTCTCTCTTTCTCGTTAATCCTCATTGTCCATACATGCTCTCTCTCTTTCTCGTTAATCCTCATTGTCCATACATACTTGTTGGAAGTGTTTTCTTTTACTCTTTTGACCCTCCTTTGTAATTTCTTTTAAGAAAACTTGGTCACAGAGGATAATTTCACCTATTTTCTGTTTATTGTCCAATTTCTTACATGTTCATGCTGCAGGGTGTTTCCTCTGTGATATCTGCTTCCGATGCCAGAAATTTGGGCGATCAAAAATTGGAAGCATGAATTAATAATACTAGTGGTATGTGGGGGAAATACTTCTGAAGGCCTGTTCCATATCGTTTATGAGATATTCTGATTTTATCCATTCTTGTGACCCTTATGTAGGTCATCTTGACGACAGCTACAGTGAAAGGGCTCGAGTAAATATAGAGAAGCATATATCATGCAATATGACATTTGAGAATCCATCACCATCTGAGGTTCCTGATTGGGTAAGGGTGGAATCTACAGGAATCTTATCAGATACCTTGGCAGATGATGCCTTCAATGAAGATCTTGATCATGTTGTTTTGATAGAGCGACTAAGGATGCTGTCATCAAGGTTCTACATGTTATTGATGATCATACTTTCTCTCTCTGTAGTTATATGTTTCTATCCATTAGGTCTATATTTTTTTTTTCTCATACCCATACAATGTATTCAATGTGACTTAATTGCTTCCGATTATTTTTTGGTTCAAAATAATTTTCTAGTCTTTTTATTTATTCGCTAAACTTTCAATTATTTCAACTTAGTCATCTAAATAAATCCCTATCATTAACTTCTCTAATAAGATTTTAATAATTGGGATAAATAAAATAAGTCGCATAACCACAACATAATCTGAACTTAAATTTAATTAAAAAGTGTGACTACTGTGAAATATTTTGTTCCCACTAATCACATGTTTTAACTAAGTTGACAACTATTGATTTACTTTTTTTTTTTCGAAAAGAATATTTGTAAGACATGTTCAATAATGGAGTAATTAATTATCTTATAAAAAATAATGGAGTATTTAGAGATATTTATTAAAGTTGAGAGAAAATTGAAATGTAAAAAATTTAGAGTTGAAAATGAAATTTAGTCAAATTTGATCACAAAACAACATTTTAATCTTTTTAAATGCCTTTTTTTTGTGAACGATTATATTTTATTTAATGTTAGTTTCCTCCTATTGTAGGAACGCGTTGGGTTTCATGAATCATGTGGAGGTAATTTACTGCTTGTCTTTAATCTCTAGCAATTTAATAGGTCATAGGTGAAATCACACAGAATACCAATGTCCTTGACTACTTTAGTTTTTGTTGTATGATAGTGACCCATGAGAGGAGACTGTGAGAGTACTAATGGAGATATTGGAAATATTAATAGGGGTATAATAGTAATTAGTTAGGGGTGAGTTGGTTATAAGTAGAGGGAGATAGAGAATTTGGGATAGGTCATATTTTGGGAAAGTCAGTCCATAGTGAGTGGATTGTGGGAGAGAGATAGCCCTCTCGAAAGGCTATTGTTATCTTGTAATTTCTCTTTGATATTGCAATATATTTGTTTGTATTTTCTTATAATTGGTATCCTAACAGAGACTTGAGGTGAGAGAGAAGAAACTGAAATTTGTAGAAGCAGAACTCTGGGATGTGAAATTATGAGGTTGCAAGATGCTTCTTTGTCAAGCAGGTAGTAATGGGTTGAAGTTAAAGGTGTGGTGGTGGCAGCCGTTGCTCCAAAGGTAGGAGTGTCAACTATGGTGAGGAAGAGGAACAAAGTAGAGGATTTTCTTCTAAAATTCATGTGTTTGAAGAACTTTGGGGATGACAACCCAAGAATGGGGTTGAAACAAAAGAAGGGGTTTGGATCCCATTTGGAGAGGCTTGACGTGGGTTGTGAGAAATGGACCAATAAAGGAATGTTTCATTGATTTGATTTGACAAACGAAGGAGGGTTGGAGCATTCCTCACTTTTCTCCTCGGTATGGATGATAGTTATTCTAAATTTCTAAAGGAAGTTAAAATCTTTCTTTTGGGAACTCTTTCATGCCAGCTTAAATGTGCACGACCTTATTCAGAATAGAAGTCCTTTTATTTATTTCTTACGAGAAATGGTGCTCTTTGGGAAGAAGAATGCTAAAACTCAGGATCATATTTTCAGAGCTTTTTCCGTTGCTACTGTCCTTTGGTCCTACTTTTTGCACAGTTTTGGATAACAATCAGCCATCCCCAGCAATATTATAAGTTCGCTCTCTCTTCCTTGAAGGCGGCCATCCACAAAAGAGAGAAATTTTATGGCTTAATCATGTGAGAGGTTCAGCTTAGCTTTTGTGGCTAGAAAAGAATAATAGAATCTTCGTCAACAAAGAAAAATCAGCCTTTTAGGAGCTTCATGGATCATGTCCTTTTTCTTGCTCTTTCATGGTGTAAATTTTATTGTTTGGCCGATTGGAAGATCTTTCCTTCATTGGCTTGGAAATTATCTTTTCTCCCTTTTCCTAGTAATTTCATTCACTAAATGAAATTCTTTTCTATTAGATTTTTTTTTTTAAAACTAGGATCGTGGATTGTGGAGACTGGACTTGCCCAATTTGAGGGTGCCAAAAAGAAATCTCCCTGCTTCTTGATGACATGGTTAGAGGAGTAGTGCCACCACCACCGAAAAAATGAATTTTTGGAGTGATAAGGAGAGATTTCTTCTTCCAAATGCTGGTTAGATGATACTTGGAAAGAAATGTCTCATGAGACATGTTTAGCATGTCCATTCTTCTTTCAAGGTTCACATTATCTTCCTTTACTAGTTCTGTTTTTATACCATAACTATGAGAGGAATTATGAGGTACTTTTTTAGAAAAAAACAAGAAACAACTTCTCATAGATATATTGAAAAAGAATAAATGTTCAAGGAATACAAAGTCCCATAAGGAATGAAGCTAAAATAAAGAACAAATACAAGAAGAAAAACAAGAACTTAGAGTCAGTTACACTACCAGCTAGGAAACCAATATATAATTTAAAGAATAATGTACTTTTCCAATATCCAACTTTGGAGAGTCTTTGCAAAATTATATAAAATCCTTCTAGTATGAGCTACTAAGAATTTGTAAAAGAGACCCAAATTTTTTCCGCCTTGAACCAATAGATCATAAATTTATGCAACAAGATACTATACTTTCCTTCCAAAGCTTCTTCAATAGCTACTCAAGTTCCATGAGTTTAACTTTATTGTCGATAAAATTGAAACTCCTTCCAATGATGCTTTCTTCAAATGGAAAAATTGAACAATCATGCTTTTTCTTGAGACAACGGATCTGAATCCAAGCTGCATATAGAAATATCTCACTCATCATCATTGGAAAATTGATTCTATAATTATATTTCAAATGATTCCTTGAATACAAGCAAAAGAGTGGGAATTTCAAGGTGTCTTGAAGTGGGAAGCAATTTGAGGTACTTGATGAGTGAAAAATCCTAACCTCCAAAGTAGAATTTTCCGACTCATGATGAGTTGTGTAGGTGTGGCATCGTTCATCATCAACCCTTTTGTGGCTTTTATAATTGGACGTCAACAAATATCGAAACAAAAACCTCATCGATATTTGGTAAAGCTTTCATGGACAGGGTTCTCACCCCTACTTTATCTAATTGTTAGACCAAGTAAAACGTTGAATACTCTCTTCTTTTGAACTATCTTTTGGCATGTAGGTCTATTACCACATTACCACATATAGTCATGGTTTTCAAACAAACCTAGTTTTTGCCTATTGGTTGAGTTGGGCGAATAGTTACGAGACCCCTTTTTCGTAAGTCATATAATGTAAGGCTTCAAAGTATTTTCTTAATCTAGGAGGAATAAGAGGATTTTTGTTGTGCTTGTTTTTTGGACGCTCTTGTAATTCTTTCATTTTTTCAATGAAAACTTGGTTTTTCATTAAAAAAAAAAGGAGTAGTAGAATTTTTAGGCTGAGGAGAGGTCTCAGCCTTGGGAGGTTTGGTCTAACGCTAGGTTTAATACCTTCGTTTGAGAGCTTAGTTAACTCTTACCTCAATACTCATGACAAGCTTCAAAGAAGAGCTCCTTTGCTTTACCTCTCTCCCAGTTGCTGTTCTTGTGTCACAGGGTTGCCGAATCACAACTTCACATTTTCAGTCAATGCTTTTGCCACGAACTTTTGGAATTTCATCTTGGAGGCATTAAATTGGTGGGGAAATTTCAGCTGTTCTTTCTCTTACTGGTCATCCCTTTGAAAATGAGAAAAAAGATCCTATGGCTCGAAAGAAATGCTCGGATCTTCAACAACAAATTGTGTTGTGTCGATTGTTTTTTTTTTTAACATCGTACTTTTTTTACTCTCTCACAGTGTAAATTATCCTTCCTTTTTCTAATTACAGCCTTACATATCTTACTGCCTATTGGAAAAGCTTTTTGTAATTTCCTTTGGTCGAGGTTTCATCCTCCTTTTGTGATTTCATACATGTAATGAAATAATTTGTTTCTAATAAAATAAAAAAAACTTCCTCTAGGTGTCGATGACAAAAGAGTTTTGTTGTCATCTGCCGTTTCTTTTACTTTTGTTTTCGATTGACTCCCACTGTTTTGGGCTCTTTTCTTTTATGCCATTTGTGTGTGCCCTTTTATGTCCTTTAAAAAAAATTATGTTTGTTTTATTGCTTCTTATATTTCCTTTATGGTGGAATAAAGAAGAAATTTATGCCCATGCTTGGGATTCATATTGTTGATTAACCATGACATTTCCATGTTTTTACCTTCCAAGCTTTTTACTGTGCATCAGTAGTGGCAAAGATAGAAGATGATTCAGGTAGAGGTTTCCTTTTGATGTAAATAAACAACATTGCTGATTTTTCTGCTATGGGTATCAAAGGAGATGCTTTTAAATTTTCTTTTGTTTGTACCAAATAGGTTCTCTTTTCATGTGTTGGTATAAAAAATTGCCAAATTTGCTTGAATTAGAGTGTGCCAACCAAGGACTCATATGGGCAGCTCCTTTTTTTATCCTACGAGAGAAAACATCCTGTTCACTGATAATTGAATAATGACATAAAGAAAAACCCAAAATGAAAGATACATGAAATAATCAACTGTAAAGTTGTTTACCCATATCCTTCCGTGATTGATCATTGAAGAAAACTTTTCAAATGTGGCTTTGTTTTCATGATATTGCACCATGGGTTTTTCAAATTTCCAGTTTTCTTATCTTTTATAAACCAACAAGTTTTCTTCCTTCCATAAGCACTTGCTACCACTTCGTGCCACAGCTTGGTAGGTTCATTAGCAAATCTCCAAAGGCAGTACCTGCCATGCTAGGGTTCCCAACTCAAGATCTAGGAACTTCTTTCTCCTTCCCTCCTCTAATTGAACCTTTTTTCCATCAACCTTACTAACCAACTTAAAAGTTTCTATTCTATGACAAAAAAATTTGCATTTCTTCTCATTGTCTCCTACATGAATGGAAGTGAGAAGTGAAACGCATCACCCTCTTTTGAGTTCTCAAGAAGACTTTCTTTCCTTTCTCTATTCTCTTGGTGTAATCTAGGCAAACAGTTTTGTTATTAATCATCTTTTGTAATTACTAGTCCTCCCAGAGTAGATTTTATAACCTCCTAAAATTGATTGGGGTTTTTACTTGTCCGATGAACTGAAAAGCTTCGTATACAACCTAAAAAAGAAAGTAAACGGAGAATAAATAAATGTATCATGCCATGTCTTAATTTTCTTTGCCCCACCCTATAGTTTTGTTATTACTCATCCTTTTGGTGTATCACGTTTGAGATTAGCAAAAACTTCTCATGTTAAAGTGTACACGTTTTGTTTATGAAAATGTTTAAGAACTTGCTGTTCTCCTTCTCGTCATTGACAGGTCGTGTAGATATTGACAAACATGTGCTTGTGTAATGGATCTTGTTTATCCCAAATGAAATGGGTCAAAAGCTTCATACTATGCCCCCAACTTTTGTGATCGAGTCGGCAACCTATTTTATTTTCTGTGTGGTTGTTCTATTGGCGAGTCATTAATGTTTCCTTCCATGTCTATGGCGGGTCAAGATCAGGTGGTTCAAAGTTGGTAATTTGATACGGTGCTTAGTTGTGCAGGTTGGTTCTGGTGTTTCATCAGGAGATCTTATACAATGCTTCTTGAAACAGAAGGGAAAATCTGTGTTTACTAATGGAGAACTGATGGGAATTGAAAATGTGTTGCATGATAAAATTGGAAGTAATGCTCCCCGTCTTTGCAGCCTTTCAGAAGTTTGTTCACCTAATGCAACCATTTCTAGATCCTATTGCTCAAGCAATCATCCTCAGTATCAATCAAATGAATCAGGCAATGATATGGAACTTAAAGAAGATGGTAAGATTTGCTCATCTGAGAAGGTGGTCACAAAACTAGGTTCACAGCTTTTACCCGATAATGTCGTTGAAGCAAATTTATTTAATTCCACCAAAGTGAAGGATGAACCTTATGATCATGTTGACGGTTGCAACTTATATGGTAAGGATATGAATAACGTCTGCAAAAGCATTCGGTCGATAAAGAGTGAAACAACCATGCCTGATGAACCTTATGAAAACAAGGTAGATGATATGCGACTGCAAGATCGAATGAAGTTTTTCTCATCTCAAAAGGTTTTTGATTTTACATCTGGGGATTACGAGCATCTAAAACCTTCAGACCCTGGATGTAGTTCTCTTGTTTCAGAGCCTGCTAGTTTTATGGATATTAAACGTCGACGCAAACGGAGAAAGACTGCTACGTATACTTCACACTTCTGAATTTTATATTTGTAATATATTCTTTTCCCATGGTTTTTTAATCTCTATAAGATATTATATGCAGGAATTCAGTTGAAACAGCACTTGATGAAGATGCCCCGGGCCTTTTGCAGGTACTAGTATCATGTGTATTCAATTATGCTTGTAAATTTTGGATCATATTCATTATAGTTTCATGGACAGATACTAGTTGACAAAGGTGTTCTAGTTGATGAAATTAAACTTTATGGAGAGATGGAAAGTGATGATGATTTGGATGAGTCATTTAGTGAAGACAGCTTTGGTGAGCTTGAAGCTGTGATTGCGAGGGTGAGCGAAAACTCATGATCTTGCTATCCTGTAATTGCTTTGCTTTTGTAATTTCTCCAATTTTTTCTCTTATGGGCTGTTTGGTGTCAGCTTTCCAGTTTGTTTAATACTGTCATCTATACCCTAATGTACCGTTTTACCATATGGTAACAGCTTTTTTCTCAACGCCATTCATTTTTAAAGTTTCCTTCTATACGATGCACGAAAGCTTCAAGAGCAAGCTATTGCTTAGCTTGTCTGGTTTCACTTATCGAGCAGGTAACAAGTTTTTTCTTCCCTTCGATGATTATGAACTTGTTTTGCACAAGTATAATTTTTTCTAACCCACTTTTATCTAGTCCATTGTTGCGAATGATTAGTTTTCTTATTGTAATGATATTTTGATCGTTTCTATGTATGCAAAAAAGATCTTTTATGCTCTTTGAATCTACGCTTAAATTATGTAATTGCCAATTTATTCTTCTGACCATCTATATTTTTTTGTTCAATCTTCTTTTTAAGACAAGATATCTTCATTTCCGAAGTTGGCCTGTCGAATGGGGGTGGTGTCGTGATCTTCAGTCTTTTATATTTGTATTTGAGAGACATAAAAGGTGCATTTAGTGCAATTTGTATCTCTGTAAATTGGAGTATCGAGTTAAGTACTGATGGTGTTTCCTTGAATGCAGAATAGTGCTGGAACGTCCCGAGTATGGCTATGCTACATATTTTTTTGAGCTTGTGGATTCCTTACCTATTGATTGGCAGATAAAGCGGTTGGTGATTGCTATGAAGTTTACTAGTTGTAGCAGAATTTCACTACTTGAGAACAGACCATTATCGGTAATAACTTTAGTAGTGATAATTTTTTCGTTTCATATATATTAATATTATTTTGTTTTCATTTCTTTAGAAAAAAAATTGCATTATTGAATGAAATATGTTAAATAGCCACAAAAGTTAAGGTGTTACAATAAAAGCTCGGATTGGCCATGATCATGGAATTTTGAAATAGGATAATTACAAGAAAGACAAAAAAAAGGGGGAGTTCAAGAAGCTATAAAAGTAACAATATCCCGATTTCTTTTCCATTTGAAGAATTGATGCATTTGAATACACTGTTTCCCTCCACCTCCAAAGAAATGTCAATAGATTCCACAACTACATTTAACACTGTTTTTTGGAAATTAATGTTCACAGTTTTGATTTGTATATTCATAATTATAGGATGAGGATGTCCTTGAAATATATTTTCAAATGCTGCTATACAATCACAACCTTATTTGTTCAATAGATAAAAAAACATCCATCCTTTAACATCTGGTACAACAGTCTTGGGTTCAACAACTAGCACTGTTTCAACTTGGGGGAGTAGCAATTTAGTGGCAATGAGAGTTAAGAACATTAGGTTATTGATTGGAACAATGAAATAGATTACATTTGTGGACAATACCCTTTGTGGATGATACCCATTTTTTTCTGGTTTGGTGAGAAGAGCTCCTTCGAGAATTTGAATGGGTTTTTTTCATTCTTCGAAGCTATTTTTGGACTTAAGATTAATTGGGGTAAGAGTGCGATCATGGGTATTAATTGTGCTCCGTTAAATTAGAGTGGGCTTCTTTGGTGGGTTGCATGGTTAGCCCTCCTTCCAACTATCTTGGTCTTCCTTTAGGTAATAATTTACATGGGATGGTCGGTTGGTATTTGGTTGTGGAAAAGGTCCAAAAATGTTTGGCAAGCTGGAAAAGTGCTTTCTTTTCTAAAAGCGAAAGATTAACTCTTATTCAGTCAGTCTTAACTGGAATTCCCTTGTATTACCTATTCCTCTTTAGGATCTCTGCGAAGGTGAGTAGGACCTTGGAGAGATTGATGAGAGATTTTTTATTGGAGGGGGTGAAGGGGGTGGGTTGCATCTGGTTAGGTGGGAGGTCATTCCTAAACCAATTTGCCTAGTGCTTTATGGAACAGGATCATAGTAAGTACGACCCACACCTTGTTGAGCAAGTTGAAAGGGGGGATGGGGAGGAGCTCTTCTAGGTCCCTTGGATGGTCATTTCCTCTCACTTTGGCCTTTTCTCCCCGTTTGTGATATGTTGAGTTGGAAACAAGGAACAAACGTATTGGTGGGTGGGTGAGAAATCTCTTTGCTCTACTTTCCCTAGCTTATGCCATATTTTCGAAAAATGGCTGCATTTTGTGGCTTCTTTCTTATCAAGTGACGGTGCTCCTAACCTTTCCCCTCTATTTCTTTGGGTTTTCGTCAGCAGCAGGTGGGTTGTCTTCATGCTCCTCTTCATGATGGACTTCGGTGTCAACAACGGAGATTGAAGGTTCTTC
>JAOANK020000092.1:1632260-1646368 GCA_026257165.2 Telfairia occidentalis | reverse complement strand
TAGGTGAGACTCACTTCTAAAAGGGTTAATTTGATAATTGAACATTTTATTATTAAAAAAAAAAGTGGAACCCACTATCTTTGCTGGAAATCGAGTATGAGCTGTCGAAATTGTTGAAATCTTGAACAAATCGTCAGAATGTCGGGATGTAGTTGTTCGATTTATCGGGAAGGTCGTTGGAAGTTTGTCAGAGGTTTTCCGAAATGACGTCGAACGATGGCCGAAAGGTCGCCAGAAGTTGACGGAATAGTCGTCAGAGATCACTAGAAGTTCGCTGGAATTATGCTGGATGGTGGCTGGAATGTCACCGAAAAGATGTCAAACGATGGTCGGAATGTCGCCGAAAGCTCGCCGAATGAACAGAAGAAGAATTTTTTTGTTTTTTTCACTCTCTCTCTTGGCTTTCTCTCCTTTTTTTTCCTTTGATTGCCCTTGATGCCATTGAAGGCTCAACTCACCTAGTATTTATACTAGGTGAGTTACTAAGTTTATAGGAGAAAGAAGGGGAGAAGAAAGAGGAGAAAGAAAGGGGGAAGAGGAGAAATAGGGAAAAGTGGAGAAGAATGAGTGGTGGAGAGAAAAGGGAAAAAACAAGAAAAATATTTTTTTTAAAATAATAATAATAATAATAAATTAAAAACATGAAAATAAATTTAAATTAATAATAATAATAATATAAATAAAAACGTACAACTTAAAAAAATAAAAAATAAAAAATAAAAAATAAATAATAATAATAATAATAAATAAAGGTAATTATTATAATAAAAAAATAATAAATAATAAATAATAAATAATAAGAATATAAAAAAATTAAAAAAAATAGAAAATAAATAATAAATAAATAAATAAAATAATACAGTTTCTTCACATAGCATATGTCGAGTCGTGTACACAGCATTGCATACATCAAACTACCAACAACTGATGCATATGGTACGCGCCTCATGTCCTCAACTTCTTGAGGTGTCTTAGGACACTGTTTCTTAGACAAATGAATCCCATGTCTGAAGGGTAGCAACCCTCGTTTGGAATTATGCATCTTATATTTAGACAACATCTTATCAATATATGATGTTTAAGACATGACTAACGTTTTATTCTTACGATTCCGAACTATTTGGATTACAAGAACAAACTAAGCCTCTCCCAAATATTTCATTTGGAATTGGGTCAATAGCCATTGCTTTATGTCAGTAAGAAATCCTTTCTCATTCTGAATGAGCAGGATATCGTCTACATACAACACCAAGAAAGCTAGAGCTGAATTGATAATCCTTTTGTAGACACAAGGTTCATCAACATTCTGCTCAAAGCCATAAGATTTGATTGCAGCATCAAATCTCATATTCCAGGACCGAGATGCTTGTTTCAACCCATAGATGCATCTTTTAAGCTTGCAAACTTTGTGCTCTTGACCCTGTTCAATAAACCCCTCTGGTTGAGTTATATATCAAGATAGTCATTCAAAAAAGCTGTCTTGACATCCATTTGCCATATCTCATAGTCATAATAGGTGGCTATGGACAAGAGAATCGACTTTATCATGGCAACATGTGAGAAGGTTTCTTCATAGTCCACCTCCTCGACTTGAGTATAACCTTTTGCCACAAGTCGAGCCTTAAAGGTATGCACCTTACTGACATGATCTCGTTTACTTTTATAGATCCATTTGCAACAAATAGGTCTTACCTCACTTGGTTGATCTACAAGCTCTCAAACTAAATTAAAGTACATAGACTCCATTTCGAGGTCCATGGCTTTAATCCATTGATCCTTGTCTACATCATTCATTGCATGTTTATAGGATAATGGATCATCTACCCCATCATCAGGTATGACGAGCTTGAGTTTCACTTAAACCCATGTAACAGTCAAGCTGAAGAATAACTCTCCCACTACGTCGAGGTTCTCTCAACTCTTGAAAGGGATGAGACTGATCAGGGATATTGGTTCTATCAACAACTCTTGTTGAAGGACAAGCTTTATCAACAACTCTTGTTGATCTTTTTGTAGTTTCTTCAGAAATCTCATCTAATACTAGCCTGCTGCAAGGTTTATGATCTCTTATGTGGTCTTCCTCCAAGAACATTTGTCTATACAAACACTTTATTTTATTGAGGATCATAAAATAGACCACCTTTCGTTTCTTTAGGATAACCTACGAACAAGCATAATTTTGAACAGTGTTCCAACTTCTTCGAGTTTTGCACCAACACATGTGTCGGGCAACCCCAAATCTTGAAGTGACATAAACTACCTTTACGTCCTCTCCATAACTCATAGGGTGTTTCTGAAACACTTTTTTAGGGAACGTTGTTCAAAATACATGTTTCAGTCTCTACTGCACAACTCCAAAATGAAATAGGCAATTGAGCATAGCTTATCATTGATCTAACCATGTCCAACAAGGTTTTGTTTCTCCTTTCAGATACACCATTTTGGTGAGGCATACCAAGTGCAGAGAGTTAGGACTTAATTCCATGTTCTATCATATAGTCTTGGAATCTCAAATCTATATACTCTCCACCTCGATCTGATCGAAGTGTCTTAATGGTTTTACCTAATAGGTTCTCAACCTCAGCCTTATACTCGAACTTTTCAAGAGTTTCAGACTTATAATGCATTAGGTAAACGTAACCATATCTTGAATAATCGTAAATGAAACTAACGAAGTATTCATACCCTCTCTGAGCTTTAACATTCATTGGACCACAAAGATCTGAATGTATAAGCTCTAATGGTTCTTTCGCTTTAAGACCTTTTCCAGTAAAAGATCGTTTAGTCATTTTTCCCTCAAGACAAGCTTCATATGGAGGTAAACAGTTTTCTTCTAACTGACTTAGAGTCCACTCTTAACCAATCTCCCAATCCTATTTAGATTAATGTGACCGAGTCTTAAGTGCCAAAGATAGGTATTTTGAGAAACTTTTTGCTTTTTATTTTAGGTTTCTACTGTTCTAAACATTTCAGAATTAAACACAGCATTTACTTTCGTAGGTTTTAATTTGTATAAGTTGTTTTCTAAAGTTGCTGAACATATGTGAATACCTCTTTTTGAAATGAACACTTCATTCACAGAAAAAGATATTTTATATACATGTTTTAGCAAACAAGAGATAATATTAGATTCCTATAACAATTAGGAACATATAGTACATTTTCTAGCAAAATAAATCTATCTCTGATAAACAACTTGATATCTTCCACTACCTTGGCTGAGATGAGCTCCCATGATCCAACCCTGAGAGTTATCTCACCTTCCTGAAGCTGCTTCCAGGAACTAGTTTCTTGAAAATAAGAACAAACATGATTAGTAGCTCCTGAATCTAGTATCCAGGTTGTAAAATCATTTTCCACTAAACACGTTTCAACAACGAGTAAATCATATTTACCTGTGTTTTATTTTTAAGATTTCTTCTCGGCCAGGTACTTCGGGCAATTACGCTTCCAATGCCCGTCTTGATTGCAGTAGAAACACTTTCTCTTATCTACAATCTTTTCCTTGCCTTTATTTTCAACAGGAGGCATAGCAATCTCGTTCCCTTTCTTCTTCTTTTCAATACTCTTATTCTTGGAAAAATAGAGGCAAATTTACCCTTAAAGGACGATCCTCTCTTAAATCTCCTGGAAGAAGCAACAACATTTGCTTCAACTTCCGTACCTTTATTTTTTAGAAGAGACTGGTAAATCTGAAGCTCGTTGAGAAGTGTGGTCAGATTATACTCTATTTTATTCATCATGGCATTAGTTCTAAACTGCAGAAAACTCTTCGGAAGATTCCATGATGAAACTGACCTAGCTATTCTCGTTAATGACAACACCGTTTACTTCCGCCTAGTTGAAATGGACCATCATGTCAAGAACGTGTTCCCTAACAGAGGTTCCTTCTTTCATGCAGTAGTTATTAATGTATTTAAAAGCATCATGAATCAAGACATTTTCTTAAAATTAGTACTAAGAAAATAAGGATGAGGATGGTTTCCCAAACAAAGCCTACAAAGAGTCCATGATCTTCTTGGCAGTGACCATTTTCTCATGGCTCTTGGATAGTATATCTGATATACTTGCCAAGATATAGACTCGGGCTTTCTCGTTTGCCCTGTCCATCTGTCATAAGCCTCCCGAACACTTCGGTTGGCTGTCGAGTCGGGATTCTGAGGACACTCCTTAGTTAAAACGAAACGAAGATCGTCTATCACTAGTATTATATTCAGATTTGATTTCTATGTTGTATAATTCTCTTCGCTAAGTTTTTCAGAAGCAAGTTATTGGATTATCGAACTTGTCATTGCTGAAAAGTAAACAAATTTTATCAGTAATTTGATTAACTCTATTTATTCAATCCAATTAGTTTTAACAAATTTTAATAACTACCCAAGATTATATTTGCAACGATACTTTAGTGAGTCAAAATAACCACCACCAAGGGGTAGTCAATTACTCCTTCACTGAATCAAGACATTCTTGACCAAACACTAATACATAATAACTCTTATTCCATTAGCATTTAGTTACTATTTATTTGGTCAAAATTTACTAATACTTAGTAAATTTCGTAAGTGTAGACCCGCCATTTTTCAGATTTTAGAGATCAGAATCAAGCAAGCTCTCTCGAGGAAAGTCGATACTTGAAAACGGACCTAAGAAACCCTATCCATTTCTGGAGTTCATGGTGTTCCGAATCCCATGTTACAACCCTCCGACTGGGTAGGTGCCCATACTAGCACCAAGTAGGTGCAACATAGGAATCTCACGGTGTGACATAATGGAAGAGACCATAGGACATGTTGACACATACCCTTCACCGACTTACTATGAACTACTTCCCTTATTCACCTTGCTCTTGATTTATGCAGACACTTTCCGACTGGAGCAGTCTTGATAAAAGAGACACGAAGCCCCACATAAATCTCACGATGTGACCTCTTAGGGACGCGAGAGGTAGCAAATAATACATCATATGTACTATTTCTCTCCTGCTAAAGTGTTGTATTAGTTTTGGGTATACTTTTACTTAGGTTTATTCTGGCTGAAAAATAACCTAAGTCTGGGTGATTAATCCGAGCATAACACTTATACTGGATTTAACCTACGATGTCTAAGTGATAAACATTTTATTACATCACATCGCTCACACATGCTAATAAAATTAGGCTCACTCAACCAAGATGCCAGCTTGATCTCCAGGTAGGAGGTGTTTCGTAAACCGTCAACTTAAATACCCTCAACCTTAGATAGGACCTCGCTGGGTGAGTTTTGTAAACTTAGTTTTACAAGAAATCGACCTCATTTAACTATTAAAAGAGGTTGATTTGCTTTGAGTGATTAACCTTAAGTGAGCATGTTGTTTATCTTTGTTATAGATTTTAAATGTCTAATTTATTTTATAACACTTATAAAATAATTGACATTCAACCATTCATCTATAACATACATCCGCATTCATATCATAAATCAATATAACACTTATACTAATTTCATGATATCTAAATGATGCATTATAACACTTATAACATGCTTGCTATGAACCTAAACATGCATACTATACATTATAATTCTTATAACATACTTGCAATGCATGAGCATAATTATCCTATGGTGGGGTTTTAAATCTATATGACATACATCATGCATATTAGATTTAACTTTAATTTAAACATACATTTACAATGCATAATAACTTAAAACAAGCTAAAATGAGTTGATTTTGGCATCACAAGCACACAAATAGCTAATTATTACAATAACAATTCAAATTATGTGCTTGAATTTCCCCAAACCACTTCGAACGTCACGAACCAAGTGGAAATGGCTTGAACCGGACTCGAAAGGGTTGAAAGGATGTTGAACTAGCTGGAGGAAAGTTGAATCGAAGCTAAACCAAACACCAAGCTTGGACCGGACCGCCCCTCGCGCGTGCACGTTTGGGATTTGAAGCGCAGCTTTGAGACGCTGTTCTATGACGTCTCAACGTTGCCTGGGCAGCAAGCATCCCCTATTCTGCGGCACCTTCGATTTACTCCAAAAATCTCCAATTACATCTTAATTTCAATTCTAATTGACTCCAAATGAATACATACCCTTAATCACACATTAAGGCTCTTACATTATCGGGCAATTACAATTAATTTCAACAATTGAAAGCTTAAAAGATTCCAAAGTAAGAAAATACCATTTTTGAACCATTCATCATCCATCTCATGAATTAACCCCACTAAAGAGAATTGAGTGCAATTAGCATGCTCTGATACCAATTGAAGGATGTGCAAACATGCTTAGCACAACGGAATGGATCGATTTGCACTCCAATAAGCTTAATTAGATGGATAAAATCATGCTTTTAGACAGAAAAAATAGAGAACAAGAGAACATTACCTTTGATGCGCGAATTCTCCCCTGTTCTTCAGCGGATTGAATCACGAACACGTCTCGTACCACCACTAGAGTCTTCTCAGCTATTCTCCGTTAGAATGAGATGATGGGATCCTTTAAGTGGTGAATTTGAGGGAGAATTGGTGATGAACACCTTTTGTTCAACCTTTAAACACAAGAGATTTTGGGAGCCAAAAGGATTTTGTTCATTAATCCCATTATGCATGAAATCTTCCTCTATATATAGACAAGATCATGCACAACTACCTCCCTCAAATTTGACACTCAAATTGGTGAGGTAGCACTTAATTGGAGGTAGCAAAAGGAGAAATGGAAATGGGAAATCAAGCATTTCCATGTTCTCTTCTTTTTTTTTAATTTTTTAATTTGATTTTTTATTTTAATTTCAAAAAATAAAATTCAAAAATATTAATTAAATCAAAAACATTTCTAATTTAATTTTTAATTATTTTAATATCAAATATTAAAATAATATTAATTTGCCACCAATCCCGATTTTCAAAAAAACTATTTTCCGAATATGAATCCTTATTCATATATACAATATTTAAATCTCATTTAAATCTTATTTTCAGCTCCCTTTGATTGTTTAATTGGCAATCAAACATCACGAGGTTAAATATGTCACATATATTTAACGTACACTCCCTAAACCGAATTTGAACACTTCAAATTCATTCACTACACTGTTCTAAGGTTTCATCCAATGTGAGCTATCCGATGGACCTAATAGACCTATAGATCATGAGCTCCAACGATTCAAGATTAACTGATTAAACTCTTTAACCTAGCTAACCAACATTCGTTAACTAACGAGTCACTCCACTAAAACCCATAGCTGCACTCTTCTCACTATAGATATATTTTTGTCCATTTGATATAACCATGATCAGTGAGTCAACCCTTCACAGGTTGTTCGTAATCTCAGCTGGGTCTATTATCATTTTACCCCTAAGTTACCTCGTGTTCCTAAAGAACCATTGACCTTCTAATGAACAACCTGGTTTGTGGTCCAACCACCAAACCGATTACCTCTCAAGCCAATGAGAGAGTGGGGCCCCTTGTTCAAGACCCGGATCAACACTTAAGGAAATAATCTCTTTGTTATCTCTCAAGTCGGGTAGAAGTAAATTTCATCTTGCAAGACTGTGTCCTCAGCTATCTACCCAGTCTTGCCCCTGAAATGGGAGGGATATTGAGCAGGCATTGTTGGGCCTCTCTCACCCATGCAGATCAAAGGATAATCCCGAATAAACAAGAGTTCATAATTAGCTCAGGATTAAGATTAAGTTACCTAGGTCATCAGTTTGAAATTAGTCAGTGTTTTCAGTAAACAGCGTTATAAAGTAATAGTGACTATTTTCAAGTCCGGTCTTTTCCAAACTCATTGCATAGAATGCCCCAACTAGCATGTCTTCACATGAACAATTTAGGATCACATCGTTTGTATCATATATAAAGTGAGTCGCGTTTCATAGTGTCCCCAGGAGAAGGTACCCAACCTAATCCTTATACTATAGACCATTTTGACTATTTACTTGAACCTGATTCACTTTTATGTCTCCACATAAAGTTCAAGTATTCGTTATATAGTCATGGGTTCTTAGTTTATTGGGTTTATAGAGTTATACTAGATCAATTACTTTATTCAGTAACGACTTTACTAAATAACCTCAATTACTATTTTATTGAGAATAGAATATGTTTACAATGTTTACATGCCAATGAGTTTTAGGACATAAAACCCAACAAAAAGGCATACTAATTTTCTTATGGCTCTTGGGAGGAGAGGGAGGCAATGACTTATTTACTTAGAGTTTGACCATAAGTTTCCTTATATAGAGCTAAAACCCTAAGAGCTTTTAAATTATCTTATTTAATTATGAAAATTAAAAACTCTTTTTAGTTTCCATAATTAATTGTTCAGGTCTCATCTCAGGGGTTTGGAACTAAGTCATTTCTCATTGGACTTCCAAAACCTAATGTGCTTCTTTTTTATGTAATTCGGCGTAAAGCTCGTCTAGCTATCCAATTGGACTTCCAAACTCCAAGTAGCCCAATTTTTAATTAATTAATAACAAATCTAATTTATTATTAATATTCAAATTAAATGATCCCAATTTGTAAACAATTAATAATGATAATCTAATTTATGATTACTATCTAAATTAAATAATTTAATTAAAAACTAAATAATCTCTATTATTTAATTTTCTCCAAATCAAGTATTCGTTGTAGAGGTCACGTGCTAGCAAGGAGATCTTATGGACCTATAGGTTTGAGCTCAAAGGGTTAAGATTAGTTAGTCAAATTGTACAACTAGCCAACTCTACCATTAACCCAACGTAACTCCACTATAGACCTGAGGTTGCACTCTTACACTGTAGATGAGTTATGTCCACGAATATAACCATAACAGCTCATCTAATCCTTCACAAAGTGACTCATGGTTTTAGTTGGGTGAAATTACCGTTTTTCCCTAGCCCCACCTCTTACTCCTTAAGTACCATCAGTTCTCTAATGGATAGTTTTCCATGAATCTCATCATGGAAAAATTCTTCTTAAGGTATCAAAAAGGCTGGTACCTGTTATCAAAGTCTTAAACTAGCACATTAATGGAATCACTTGTATACATACTCAATATAGAGAAGTGCACACTTTGCACTTTCCACTATTGAGTTGCTGTGAATTTCATCTCGTGTAGGAATATTCCCAGCGTCCCAATTGAATTCGCTCCCAAGACACGAGCTTTATTGAGCAAACAAATAAGTTACTCTCACGATGCTGCTTGAAGAACACACCCGCATAGGTAGAAGTTTATAACACACTTAGGATTCAGATCAAATGATCTATGATCATTCTATCGATGTATTTGCATTTTCTTTAACAATCTTACAAGAAAGGTGTAGAATACATCATGGTCCAGTTTTATACAAACTCATTGCATATTATATCTTCATTCACATGTTACCACATGAATGATCCAGATACGACCATTTGTAACAGTTACAAAGTGGACCCTAACCAGAATAAGGTCCCCAACCCTATCCATATACTATAGACTATTTAAGCCACTACTCTTAACCTTGATCCTCTCGTATATCTAATACATACAAAATTTAAGAACACATCTGGTGGCTAAGGAGCGGTTAGACATTGAATGTCGCTAAATTTGACAAGATGCACAAATAATATTTAAGTCTATCTTATTTACATCATTATACTTTACATGACATCACGAGCTTATGGCATAAATCCTAACAAATAATACACGACCTAATATAACATTTTTAGTAAATCTATTAGCTAGATATAGTTCTTTTGCAATAAAAAGACATTGGAATGGAATCAAACATATACTTTGTTATCTTCGAGGAACAATTGATATGAGTTTATTTTACTCAAACAAATCGAATTTTGATCTAGTTCGTCATGTAGATGCAAGATATTTATCTGAATAACACAAAGCTAGATCTAGTTGGTCATATCTTGATAGGTTATTTGTTTACATGGGAAAGAACTGCAGTATCATGGCGGTCAGTGAAGCAAACCATAATAGCTACCTCATCAAATCATGTTGAAATTCTTGCAATTCATGAAGCTAGTCGAGAATGTGTATAGTTAAAATCAATGATTCAACACATTCGAGAAACATGGGACTTGTCTTTTAACAAAAATCTTCCAACAACATTATACGAAGACGATACAACATGTATTGCCCAAATTAAGGGAGGATATATTAAAGGAGATAGAACAATCTCACCAAAACTCTTCCATGCACATGATCTCAAAGAAAATGGCGACACTAATGTTCGGCAAATTTGTTCGAAAGATAACTTTGTTGATCTTTTTACAAAGGCATTACCTACTACAACATTTGAAAAGTTGGTGCACAACATTGGAATGTCGTGATTCAGAGATCTCAAATGATGTTGCTATGAGAGGGAGTAAATCTACAACACTCATTTTCCCTTGAGAGGTTTTTGTCCTACTGGGTTTTTCTTCACAAGGTTTTTTGTGAGGCAGTTATTAAGTATATAATAATGTACTACTTTTCTTTCACTATGACTTTTGCCCATTGGGTTTTTCCTGATAAGGTTTTAACGAGGCATATATGTTATATACAATGAATATCTAAGAGGAAGTATTATAAATATATCATATTATGTAGATATTCATAACCTCCATAGGTTACAAAAATCCACATTTATATTCCTCCTTTATCACCCATTACACCTATAACCTCCAAGCCTAGAATTTGAAATTCGGATTCGGCACCTACTAGCCTCTGGCATCCTCCTGCGACCTAGCCACGCTACCTACTTGACTTGAGCTACTTGCAAGAGTGAAGACTATCCCTACAGATCGACATAGGTCTTTCTAGCATGTTTTATCCTCACTCACATGCTTCCTAGGTAAATTCCCTAGGAGGTTGCCCAACATAAGATTGCACCAAGCCAAGCACATTTAACTGTGGAGTTCTTATGATTAAGCTACCGAAAAGGAAGGTGCATTTTGTTGGTATAGATAATTACTATCAATTCTTTTAAGCCTTTCTTCACCATGCTTGCATAGTCTTATGATCTCTCTCATTCGAATGTAGTATCGGCTCATTCATGTACCTCTCCTCTACTCGGTGTTCAACACCCATGAAGTATGGTTACACATTTTGAATTATGTAGATCTCGTAACCTACACCATTGTAAATCCTATAAATAGTGGTTGTATGAGACATTTGGAAATCATAACACAATATAAAATTCTCTCTCCCACTCTACTTTCTTTTCTCCATCTTTTCTTTTTGTGTTTTTCTTATTTTTTTTTCTTGTTTTTGTGCTCATTTCATTATATAAATAAAATTTTAAGAGGAAGATACATTATAGGAAGAAATTTTCTTATTAAATAATAATGAAAGTTGAAGGGTAAAAAATGTTATTTTTTGAATGCTTGAAGATTGGGAATGTTAAAAGACCTCATATTTTCTACACGTATCAAAATAACTTAAAGGAGGACATTCTAATATGCTCAATATCTTAAAATACTTGACTATTTTCAGATTACCAAAAATCCAAACAGGGAAATTTATATGGTGAGTATCTTGAATTTCTACAAACAAATAACTCCTTAAAACATTAGGACCATTTAACATCAAATAAAATTTCGATACTAATTCCCTTCGTTATTTATCCCACGCGAGGTTTATCATCAGTGATTTATTACAAAAGCTCAACTGTTCAAAAAGAAAAATATTCCAAAATTGCTAGTCTTTCTTAAAAAATAAAAAAATTACATACTTGTTTTAATGTTTCACAGCAATTGGAGCAATTGGATGGCAAGTGGCTTCGTTTACCAACGAAAACTAGGTCGAGAATGGATGACGTATGTGACAACGAGAATAAAAATAAATAAATATTGTGTTTAAAAATGTTATCAAATTTAAGAAGATGCCAAATATGGCAGACATGATGCAGCTGAAGGGATGGTTGCAAAAGGGCTTTGACCCATTCAACTAGAAATATTTTATCTGCTTGAGAAGAATATGGAAGACAGGAATTAGAATTGAGGCTTCTGATCATTTGGTAGATCAAATACAAATGTAGAAAAATACTTTTGATGCTTATACCTTTATTGAGTTAAAAATTTAGTTCATAAACAACTTTAACATGTGATAATTTAATTTCTATACTTTTAAATTTATAATAATAAATTAGTTGTAAGCTTTAGAATGTAATGTTTGTTGAAAAGAATAAAGCTACATATTTAAATTTCAGAAAAAATTCTTAAAAAAATATTTTACATATTTTATATTCAATTTATTTAACCAAAAAACTAATTTAACAATTAATCCTATATTCATAAAGAATAAAAATTTATCTTATATTCATAAATAATCAAATACACCCAAACTCACCTGAAGCCCATGAAAATTCTATAAATTGGAGGGGTTATTCACCATATAATTCATTAGAATGATCAAAAATTTTAAAAGATCCAGAACGCAGGGCAGAGAGCCTAGTTGAAAGCAAGAGTTAGAAACCCAAGGGATCAAATAAAGACCTTTCATGTTATCAAAAGATAAATAAATAAATAATAAAGGCCTTGTTCACACGAAATTTCCGGAGAAATATAATACGTGGATTGAACTCGATTTTTGTATTAATGTGGTGTAGTACAATCTTTAATATAAGGTATTTTGATTCTTTCTCTTGAATATGTGTGTGACTTTGTGACGTTTGATCTCAAGGTTGAAGTTCTTCGGCTTGATTTCATTGAAGTTCTTCGGTTTCTTGAGCTTGCTATAATTCTTCGATTTCTTAAGCTGGTTGAAGTTCTTTGGCTTGAGCTTGTTGAAGTTCTTCGGCTTCTTAACCTTGTTGAAGTTCTTCGACTTGAGCTTGTTGAAATTCTTTGGCTTCTTAAGCTTGTTGAAGTTCTTCGACTTGCTTGTTTATCAAAAAATATGTTGGAACTTGAAGTCTTGTACGATTTGGTTTTCAAAGTCTTCAAGGATTCCGATCTTCAGTCTTTGAAGCTTGAGTTTCCAGGATCTTAATCTTCAAAGTCTTGAGAGCTTTTTTCTTCTTCTCCTCAATGCCCCTTCCAAATGAGAGATAACTCCTATTTAGGATTTATCTTTAGGGCTTTGTATGGTTTGGGCCCATTGGACCAAATCTTGGGTTTGGGCCTGATGGACCAAGTCTTGGGTTTGGGCCTATTGGATCAAGTAGGCTTGTTGGACCAAGTCTTGGGTTTGGGCCTGTTGGATCAAGTCTTGGGTTTGAGCCTAATGGACCAAGTCTTCGGTTTGGGTTCATTTGGGCTTTGGGCCCAATTCTTTTTATAATGGACTAAAACTAGATTTAGGCTTTTGACCCACCTCTTAGTTTTCATTTACCGAGCCTAGCTAATTTTGTTGAACTAGGCCTTTGGGCTAAGCATGTTTGACCGAGCATCGTGATTTAATTTGACCGGGCCAATTTTGTAGACCGACACGTGGCATCTTTGGGTTTGCCAAAGTTTTTATTTCAACAAATACCCCTTTTTGAAATTTATGTGCAATCATGTTTGTGAATGAATTTCAAAAATATTGTTAGAATAATTTTAATGTCTTTGACCAATTTTGGTTAGAATATAAATTTGGTTCATAATTTGAATAACACAATGATTTTTTTGTAAATATTATATATATATATATATATATATATATAATAAAGGATGATATAATTTTGAGATCCCAATAAAATGTATTCCATCACAAAGTTGTTATTATTATTATTATATATTTTTTTGAAATTAATCTTATTTTATGTAGATTTTAACTCTAGACCTTCTACAAAAAATGTTATGAACGCAATATATATATTTATATATATATTAAATTTGAACTCAAATATGGATCCAAATCTTTTGATTTAGTTGGACCAAATTTCTTCTAAAATAAATTATGTTGGGATTTAAGATTAACTATTATTTGATTTCAAACTGATTTGGTTTCAAATTATATTATCAAATCAAAATCCAATCCAAACTTCGTATCAACTAAAAATCAAAACTGATTTGATATGGGCCAAACTTCTTTTAAAATAAATGATGTTTGGATTTAAGATTAAATATTATATTATTTGATTTCAAATTGATTTGGTTTCAAATTATATTATCAAATCAAAACCCAATCCAAGCTTTTTTAACTAAGATTTGAAATCAAAAATCAA
>JAOANK020000092.1:1567052-1579628 GCA_026257165.2 Telfairia occidentalis | reverse complement strand
TTACCACAATGTACAAAAATAACATAGAATATATAGAAAACTTTTACCACAATGTATAAAATCAAAACCTACCTTTAGCTAACAATGGTAGAGAATCGTGTTGGTAACGTATTATAAAATGAACACAAAAACAAGAATAAAATAAGAACAATAAGAAAACCAAAAAAGAAAAGATGAAGAGAAGAAAATAGAGAGAAAGTGAGAATTCTTATTGAGTCGTGATTTTCAAATGCCTCATACAACCACTATTAATAGGATTTATAATGGTGTAGGTTACAAAATTTACATAATTCAAATTGTGTAACCATCATGGGTATAATGGGTGATAAAGGAGGAGAATGAATGTGGAATTATGTAACTCATGGAGGTTATGAATATCTACTTAATATATTCATATTAAAAGCTATATTGTTATTTTTTTTTTCTTTAATATTTAAACAACAAAATTTAAATAGATTTATTTTAAATCTTTTTAATAAAGAATTTCAAATTATTTTTCGAATTTTAAATTATAAAATTTAAAATCCTTTGTTCACCTTTCTTGGTGCCAACTGCCAAATAGAGTGTGAATCGCTTGCATTGAGCGTTTTTTTTTTTTTATCCCTGAAAATTCTTTGGATATGCTCGAAAAATTTCATAAATATTCTTCAGTTTCTCTAATTTCTCTAAAATCATGGCAATACTTCGCCAAAAACTGCCATCCTTTGTTCTCTCAGCATCCAAAACTTTCCTCTGCCCATCCATACGAAAACTTAACTCAATCGCAGCTGCAGCTGAACTTAATAACGATGATGCAATTGTGAATTCAATATGCGATTCATTCATCAGACGCGAAAGCTGGGACTCTCTTACCCGAAAATTCGAGATTCTCGAACTAAACGATTTCTTGGTTCAAAAAGTCTTGCTCAAATTCCAGCAGCCTGTTGATGCCAAACGTGCTCTGGGATTCTTCCACTGGTCGGCCAAGAGGAAGAATTTCGATCATGGGTTTCAATCTTACGGTATCATGATCCATATTCTAGTGAAGGCGCGGCTGATAATCGATGCCCGGGCTTTGATGGAGTCAATTTTGAAGAAAAATGAGGGCAACTCTTTCAATTTCTCTGTTGTAGATTCGATACTGGATACTTATGAGGTGACTGCTTCATCCCCATTAGTGTTCGATTTATTGATTCAGACTTGTGCTAAATTGAGATTGATTGATTTTGCTTTGAGTATGTGTTCCCATTTGGAGGAATTCGGATACTCGTTGAGTCTCATAAGTTTCAACACTTTGATTCATGTTGTGGAAAAATCTGATGAGAATCATAGGGTTTGGAGGATTTATGAGCGAATGATTCAGAAAAGAATTTACCCAAACGCGATGACTGTTAGAATTATGATCAATTCGTTGTGCAAGGAAGGTAAATTGCAAGAAACTTCTGATATGTTAAATAGAATCCATGGCAGTCGTTGCTCTCCTTCTTTGATTGTCAATGCTTGTTTGATTTACAGGATTTTGGAGGAGGGAAGAGTTGAAGATGGTGTAATGTTATTGAAGAGGATGTTGCAGAAAAACATAGTTCTTGATGACATTGCTTATTCACTGATTGTTTATGCTAAAGTAAAACTGGGGAATATACCATCTGCGTGGCAAGTGTTTGAAGAAATGTCTAAAAGAGGGTTTCAGGCAAATTCCTTCATTTATACCTTGTTCATAGGTGCCCATTGTAGAGAGGGAAAGATTGAGGAAGCCCATTGCTTGATGCTAGAGATGGAAAACTTGGGTTTGAAGCCATATCCTGAGACCTTCAATCTTCTCATTGAGGGGTGTGCTACAGCAGGACATGCAGAAGAAAGCTTGAGAATGTGTGAGAAAATGTTGGAAAGAGGGTTTCTTCCCAGTTGCTCAGCTTTCAATGTGGCAACAGCGAAGATTTGTGAGGAAGGAGATGTGAAAACGGCTAATGCAATGTTAACCATTTTGTTAGATAAAGGGTTTTTACCTGATGAATCCACTTACACCAATCTAATCATTGGCTATGGGAAGAAGAGTGGTATTCAGGAAATTGTTAAGCTTTATTATGAAATGGAAGCCAGATTACTGTCTCCTGGAGTGTCAGTTTTCTTTGCACTCATTGGGATCTTTTGCCAATCTGGGAAATTGGAGGAAGCAGAGAAACATTTAAAGATTATGAAAGATCGTTCACTTGAACCAAGTGTATCTATATACCAAATGTTAATCCTGTTCCACTTGAAGAAGGGTAATAGAGAAAAAGCTCTAGAACTGTATAACGAGATGATGTTTAATGGATAGAAGATTATTTGTTTCTAAATATGTGCAGGTTTTTATATGTAACTGAAATGACATGCTGATATGGATTCTCTTCTCAGGCAGAGTAATATACATTTTAAGAAGCTACTAATTCGGAAGGTAATTATTGGTGCCTTTTAATGATTTGTTTACTTGTTTTTAGTTTGAAAGAAATCAGAGCACTTCTAAATTTAATGGATAAAAAAATTTCTTAACTTGTAATTTAGCCTATAATAAGAGGATCAATTTAAATGGAACTTTATTTTCAAGAAAACAGTCGTCATGCTTTCTTTCTACGGGCTGTTTGTGCTAACTCTTGAAGCTACTTTTCTGCATTTCAGTGGGTGTATGAATGGATCATGAAGCCTTAGACAGTTGTTAGAATGACATGTTGCTTCTCTCTTTCATGGATGAGAAACTGTATGATTGGCTTCTCTGGCGGCTTTTAGTTTTCTTCGAGTTTGAAGTTCCAGTTCTAACGGAGTCTAGGAGTTATAAGGTTAGATCACATTTGGTAAACAGCAAGAACTTTAGGATTGAAGTTGATGGGAAGATACAGAGGAAGAAGAGATTCACTTTAGAGGAAAGCAAGGATAATACACACACGCACTCTCTCTCTCTCTCTCGAATAACAGGTCTCTCTTTTGTGGTTGACAGCATGAAATTCCTCTTAACTTCCTTTCTCAACAATAAAAAAGTTTACTCAAACTTTAGAAGTGATGACTACTTGGTTTAACTATGCTGCAGATGCCAACCAGTTCGCTATACTACAACGGTTTTTGCCTCTGCCAACACCAAATAATTTCCTTAAGATGACCTGACTAAAGTATGTATAGAGGGCTTGTCCAAGCTTAGGGAGATGAAAATAAATTCTCTGATAAGGATTATGAGCTTGTTTTTGACGGAGTAGGGAGATTCTTAAAAGGACAACAGCCTATCATTGGTAGACTGACAGTCAAATTTGAGGTGTTGGACTGATGCTTAGAAAAGAATCTACGTTTTTTTTTTCGGCTTCTAATAAAGCATGGACTTGGCCCAAGTGGGTAGCTTTGACAGAGTATTAGTACCATACTTTGTATCATTTAGGAGGCCTCATCCTCTTTTGATTTGTTATGTTCAGGCCTCTAATAAAAAAAATTCATTGGTGAACAGCTCATTCAAGATCGTGATGATCCTTTGGATGATCTTAAACTCTTGCTCATTAGGGCCCAACACTCTCACTAACATTCCCATTTGTATATATACAAGTTATACAAATCGCTGTTATATGATTTTTTTTATCCTTAATGATTGTTTTGAAGATCGACAAAAGAATAAGAATTTGCTTTATTGAATAGATAGATACACGAATACCAACAAATACATCATTTAAATAATCTATATATTTATCGTTAATGCAATACTTTACTTGAATTGATCCATTATCTGAAAATATGAGGTTGTTGGATATAATTTTGATTGGTACGTTCTTGACGTACAAGAATATCATCTTAAAGGAAATTGACTTATTTTGATAACACTACTAGTACAAATTGTTATTTCCATTTGAGTAAGACCGTAATGTAAGGCAACAAATCCAAGCAATCACATATATATAAGATCTAAGGTCACATGTATGAAGCAAGTGCTTTAGAAGCAAGCAAAATTTTCAAGCATCCATAAAAGAGTTGCATGTGCGAAAGTGGACACCCATGTGTAATATTAATTGGAGTTGGCTTTCAACCCTATTTCACTTCTTTGACTTGGTTAGGATTGAGGTTTGTAGAAAAAGAGAGACCAAACTATACGAATGAAAGAACAAAGAAGAAAGAGCAACACAATAGGATCATCTTCGAGAAGTTGAATCAAATCACAAAGAGAGACCAAACTATATGAAAGAACAAAGAAGAAAGATCAACTTCGAGAAGTTGAATCGGATCACATGTAGCATACATCTAACTTGAGCATAGGTTTCAGGAATTCGTTGGAGATGTATATTATCTTAGAACACACAAGTGTGTTATTTGTCACAATGCTCATATTTTATGGCTCTTACTCCTATTTGAATAAAATGTGCAGTAAACTGTATGGACAAATCTTACTCATTTGTTGGCACAACATCACTTACGGTCAAGCCAACTTTTATTGACAAATGTCTAGTGCCAAACTTCAACTTGACTTGACTCAACTTAATATTGGTTACAAGACTTGTCTATGTTATCTACCTAAACAAAATTCAACTGGTTAAGACATATAACTTCGAGTAAAAAGTTCGAGGTTCGAATTCTCGCCTCTACATATTGTTGAATTCAAAAAAAGGTTTGCCTCTATTTAACCATGCATATTCTCTTTAGGGATTTTTTGGCTTGATATATAATGGCACGTTTATGTCTATCATCATTCGGCCGACTCAGCTTAACGTACACCAAGGAAATTTTGTTTATCATGACAGGACATGTTCTAGCCTTCATGGTTCACAAGAAAACTTCTAATTTAGTGCATTTAAGTTTCCATCCTCCAATAATAATATCTATAAATATCACCCAACATAGCCATTTGAGGTAACAGTTTGATATATGTGCACTAGAACTCAACTAGATTCTCTTCTAAAAACAAACATCATATACTGGTGTTGGTTCAACATCTCAACAATTCTCTCTTTGCAATCATTAGACATAATGGATATGGCAGATTCCCAATATTACAAATGGTTATGATTTTTTGTTGACTAGAAAATAGTACCATATTCATGTGGGGTAGTACCATATTAACGTGGAGGTGTAGATTTGAACTTCCAACTTTTTCATCGAAGATATATGCTTTTACTTTTTCAACTATATTTAGATGGACAAAATAATGTTATTTTTAGTATCATGAAATCACTAAAAATCATTTGCAATACTCAACGACTTGTGTGGCCTTTTGGAATATTTGACTTATTGGATATTTTTTTAAAAATAATGTCTTTTTACACAAAAGTTTTTTTAAAAAAAAAAAAATTAATAACCTCTCTTCATTCTCCCCCCTTTTATCACTTGATTTAAACTGACATGACTTTATTTTTTGTTTTATCTTAAAGCTCTTGTATCAAAAGACTTTTTTTTGTTCATTAGACTTGTATAACATGGATCTATCTCATTCTTAATTGATGTGGACAATGTTCACAATGTTCGCATCCTAATAGTTAATAACTAAATTGAAACCAACTAATTAATATATACACGTTAGCATTTTGTATATATCCTGTGATACGAAAATTTTGTAGAAGTGATAGATAGAAGAAGAAATAAAGTTTACAATAGGTTAAATCATATAAATATTCCTAAATTGTGGGATAGGTTTCAATTATGCTTATAGACTTTGAAAAGTGTCATTATAGCCAAAAAAATATATATATATCGTTCGATAGTTTTTCTCATTAAAGTGATGGATAGAAATTTGTGTGGTAGCTCGTGTAAAAATTGCATGACAATAAAGGACAATTAAATTAAAAAATGTAAAAATATAAGGGACTAAATAGAAAATTATTAAACAATAGGGATTAAATTGAGAAAATATTATAATATTAGAGATTAAAAGATATAGTTAACGAATATAAATTTCACTCATCAATTTTTTTTAAACTTAAGCCCATTATTTGGGGAACTTATATAGTCAAACCCATGAATATTCATGTAATTTAGATGGGTAACTTTATTTTTTTAAAAAATTTATTACAAACATAAAATGACGATGAATTTAAATATTGGTAATGGGTAATTTCTATGAAATTATGCAGATGTAATTATGGAATTCAGAGTCTCAAAACATGCAATAGCATAAAAGTTCTTTTATCTCTATAGTTCGTTATTTCGGCTTATTTGTCTAAAATTGCCAACTATATTCATTTTGCAGAGCTTTACATAAAATGACAAAACTATATATATTCTTGATGGTTGAAAATAAGCATCAACAAAAAGCATAAAATAAAATAAAATAAAATAAAATAAGAAAATTGACGGTTTATTTTGTCGATTTTAGAAATATAAAAGCTGATATTTTTTTTCCTAAGCGTCGACTGAAATAAAAATTTGGTATGGACAAAAATTAAATTTATAGTGGTGAAATCCAATGCATGTTACTCCTCACAATTATACACATGAAATAAATGCAATTTGTGAAACCAAAGTTTTTTTCTTCCCCCAAATCTTAAGGATTTCAAGGTGTTATTATTCAATGAATCCATGCCATAGCTTTTCAGGTTGGACTGAATCTGCATGTAGGCCATTGATAGTTGTCTTTTGTTTATCTTAAGCTAATCTAAAATATTATAATAACTAGGCTTTGTTGTATTATTTAGGAAAATAATACTCCACCAACTAAAGCATTCTCCTTGTTTATGTGCACTTTAAGTACTTGCAATATAGAAAATTTTCATTTGAATTCCATACATGA
Organism: Telfairia occidentalis; assembly: GCA_026257165.2. NCBI lineage: Eukaryota > Viridiplantae > Streptophyta > Magnoliopsida > Cucurbitales > Cucurbitaceae > Telfairia > Telfairia occidentalis. The sequence goes on along the minus strand of JAOANK020000092.1, from coordinate 1,572,922 downwards.
TGCTATTATAAGTTAATTAAGCTCTTCTTTTTAACTGCTTCAAATCTTTACACGCTTCTTTTTTAGATTCACCGTCAAATTTGTTGAAATGAAGTAATTTTGTTTTCAAACATACCTACTACGACAAGAGCAATAATATTTTGATTTGACAAAAATTATCAATTCAAATCATTCTAGTTTTGTCATAGAATTTTGTAGAATAAGATTTTACTATTCTTTAGCTATCTCTCTTGATGTATATGAAAAGATAGGATCAAATGACAACACTAACACTAGAGGGAGCCAATAGAGTTGTTTATCAAAATTTATATATATATAATTTAATCCTAAAAATAGCAAGTAATTTTAAACACTCAACCAAAATATTCCCAACGAATTAACTAGTTTACGCACACCAGTCAAATCAATCCTAGCAAGCAAATTAGCAAAATAATTTAGCGAAACTTAAAATGCAAAAAATAAATTAAAGAGAAAGGAAGAGAGGACACCAAAAGTTTATAATGGTTTGACAATTTATCTCTAAGACTTATATTTAGGTATTTTACTACAATCGACCCTCTTGCAGGTGAAAACTAAGCCGATCAACTCTCTTTTTTTCTTAGCCTAAAGAGAAACTCCATGATTAATTTTACTAGGTTAGGATTAAACAAATTCCTTTTTTCATACCATCGGCAAGGGTGTACCACACCTTAATACAAAAACTTAATATGACTCTAAGTGGAAGATTACACAAATTTGAACCACACAAAATACAATGGAAACACACACAAATGGATTGTTCAATCTTATTATTGATGAGTATAGCTCATTAATGTTAGAAATTACATTACCCTTTCATGATTACCAACTGTTATGGCATTATCAAGAACCTTCATTTCTTGTTGGGCTTCTCCATGTAGTTCTACCCAATACTTCAGCTATTTACTAAATCTCTCTATTTTAAACTTATTCTTGAAAGAGCCCTTTAAAAATTAGGATATAAGGAGAATATTGCTGGTTCTTACTCTATGTTCGTAAAATATATATCTTGTCAACCTAATGTCAAAAAAGAAACAAGTTGAGATTCTTAAGGCACCCTAATAAAGCAAGTATAAAGATTGATATTCCACGAAAGCGATGTTAGAAATTATTTATTCTATAGTTTTTTTTTTTTTTTTTTTTGGAGTTCAACAACATGTGGGATTTAGAGATTCGAATCTATAACCTTTTGGTCATGAGATATATCTTTAAACAGTTGAGTTATGCTCGATTTAGCACTTATTTTATAGTTAATATTAATATTACACAAGTATACACAATCAATTATATTCTCATGACTTCTGAGATATCAAATTTCATTTATGCTCAAGATTTTTTTAATAAGGATAATAAATGTTTTATACCTAATTGCCATTTAATTTCAAAACTCAATTACTTGTACTGTCATTTAATTTCAAAACTCAATTACTTGTACTAAATTTTAGGGGGGGAAAAAAGCAGTAAAGATAATTTAACCTCCTTTCAGAAAGTTTTTTTTTTCCCTCCTTTTGGAAGAAATGCCTGAATGAACCAACTTTGTATTAAAATGAATTGACAAGAATTTTGAGATTCGAAAGAAATTTTGAGAGAGCAAAGGAGATGTAGAAATAGGGTAAAGAAAAGATGTGAGAAAAATTTAGAGACAAAATAGGTGCAAATTAAATATGTAAATTCATGGATTAATAGTGTAATTCAATTCAAAGTAATTTTAAAAACACAACGAAAATAGCAAAAAAAAAAAAAAAAATGAAACCGTCTTTGTTGTTTTCTTTCTTTGTTTTTGCTCAAGTTATCTATTTGCTTAATAATATATATATTTTCAAATATATATATATATATATAAAAGAAAAAAAAAGTATTACGTTTCCGTTAGTTTGTTGGAACTTGTAAGTAACGGCGTTAAGTTCGTTTAGAGGTGTAATTTTCTCGATGGGTCCCTGGCGAGTGATGGTCCTGAAACCGATGTTGACGTTTGAATCCCTTTTCCTTTTTTCTTTTTAAAATTTTTTTTTATTGTGAGGGTCCACAAAAACAAATATGCATATACTACAGGAAAAAAAAAACTGAACTTTTTTATTATTAAAAAAAAGTAGTTTGAATATTTGGTTTTGTTTTTTTGAGTTAAACAAAATGTAGAGCTGGAGAATTCGAACTCATGATCTCTTAGCTAAGAAAATATGTCTTTAATTAATTTAGCTATGCTCGATTGGTTTGGCAATATTACTTTGTATTTGTACTTTATGCTTTGATTCATTATTTTAATTCTTATATTTTTAAAATGTTTAATTTTATTTCATAATTCTGTTTTTGTTCATTTTTAATCTATATACTTTTAAAGATTAGTTTTGATTCTTATGCTATTAAAAAGTGACCATTTTGATCTTGTTTGTAAAATTTTAACATAAATTTTATGCTAAATGAAAAATTTTTTAATACAAAATTATTACTATATTGTAAAAAAATAAATTGAATGTAATGGAATGTTAAAATTATGATAAGAAAATGATATTAAAAAAATAAATCAATCAAAATGTTAACTTTTTAAAGTAGGAAAGATGAAAATAGACCGAAAATGAAAATAAAAATGAAGGAAAGGAAATAAAAGTAAGAGTATAGGAATGGCAATTGAGGTGGCAAAGAGTGGAAGTGAAAATGGTAGTTGACCGAGTTTACTGTGGGGCCCCCTTTCCAGTTCGACATGTGGGTCGTTCGTGCCTCGTAATCCACATTATCTTCACGCGACTTGTAAGTTTGTGCACCCCACTCTCTCTCACTCACCTTCAACTCCAGCCCCCAAGTATATTTTCACTATTTTTTTTTTCTTTTAAGTTGTATACTATAAATTCCTAATGTCATGGAAGTCAACCTTAAACTTATTACAATTTTAGTCTTAAACTTTAAAAAAATATTGTAATTTTTACTTTTTTATAAATGTTTTTTCAAAATATTATAAAAAAATATTTTCATATGTATTTAATGATTATAAAACATATATAAAAAATACATAGATAAAATTACAAAGAAAAACAATGTTGAACCCAATTTCTTATGAAATTTGTGAGTTTTGACAAAGTTATTTCATAGTTAATTTATGCATTAATCAAACTTAGTTTTGTACAATGCTTTATATTTGTTGAAATTAGTGAGATTACGAAAATTTTACTTTGATTTTTTTCTAAAATTGATGGGTGAATTAGCAAAAAAATGAATAGATGGTTAAAATTATAATATTTTTCTAAGTCTATGATTGAATTTGATGAAATTAAAAGTTTAAAGCAAAATTGATATTTTAAACTTTCAATTTCATCAAATTCAACCATAGACTTAGAAAAATACGTCAATCAGAATATAATTCAGTAGATAAACGTATGTACTACCATTACAGAGGTCGATGGTTCGATCTTCTATCCTCACAAATATTGAACTAAAGAAAAAAAAAATTGATACAATTTAAGTATAGAGGTCAAATTATTTTTTTTTGGTTTCTGTTTTTTTAATCAAAAGTAATCTTCTCTTTTAAAAGAGAAAAAGGAAACTGTAAAAAGCCTGGGTTTACTCTCATCCTCACGGGCCATTTCCCGTTTGAATAATTATTTTTTATGGACATGATACTTCTTTCTTTTAGAATTTATTTATTTATTTATTATTATTATTATTATATAAAATTGGTTTATTTAGTCAGGCATGCCCAAATTCAATTTACTCTTAGAATTTAAATTTTTTTTAATTTAGTTTTTATGGTTATTGTTGACACCTTTTTGTACGTAGGAATGAGTTAATAGTTTTTTTTTTTTCTTATTCTGTTAACTAACTATATTAGAGTTTATGGTTGAATAAGGCTTAGTTTAGGATTGTTGTAGCTTTTAAAATAATTTCTGACAACTTTGTTTTTAGAAAAAATCAACTTTAATATGAATTAACTTAGTGTTTGATAAATTTTAATTTTAAATCTGGAAAAGTAAACTATAGTGTTTGGTAAATTAATATTAAATTGTTATGATTTGTTGTAATGACCAAAGTAGACATATTATTTCAAGTATTATTTTTATTTATATTTAATATCTAAATTTATTGTAAGATAATTATATAAAATTTATATTATTTAAGATACAAATTATTTTGTTTACTCTAAATTATTTGATAAAAGATTTGAAATAATAATTGTAATAAAAAATTGAATTTCATCAAAATCTCATTCCAAATTTAAATATAGAATGATATAACAAAGAAATATTTAATGGAAACAAACATGGAAAAAAAATAGAAAAGATGTAGATTTTTAGGAAAGCTAATTTCAAAAGCAACCATCTACTTAATTCTGCAGGTAAAAGTAAACTCAAAAGTAACTTTATAAAATTTATGAAATAATCAGTTTTATATCAAACATTAGAATGGTTGAAATTATCCTAAAATTGCTTTTGATACCAACAAAAACAATCTCAAATAGACCTTAAGAAAGTAAAGGAAAAACTGAGACCATATAGACCTAATTTGAAACTTTTATTATCATAAAGACTAAAATGAAACTAATCTCAAACCATAAAAACTAAATTCAAACATTTAAAATTATAAGGAGTAAATTTATAATTTAACGTACTTATTTTTCAATGATATCTTTAATCAAATGCATAATCATATTGTTTATAGGTCTGCCATCTGGTTCATCTGGCCTGCATTACCTACATCTTGGCCTGCAGCGCGACTACCTGGTCAGTGTTGGTAGTGTTAGTGTTTTCTTCGTCGTGCTCTCACCCACCACGCCGTGAGGACAACTGCAAGGGTTTGGAGCCTATGGAGGTGTGTAACGACCCAACTTCTAAGACTCAACTTACCTAAGATCGTTATTAGCATGCATGCTCTATATGTAAAAGACTCGTAACAGCTTTATCAGAAGAAATCATTAATCATTAAAGTACTGAAATATAGTTCCAATTGCTATTTTAAAACATAGTTGGGATCACAAATTTAAAACTAATTAAAAGAGTAAAACTCAAAAATAAAGAAATAGTTCAAATTACATAAACTTTTGGTTTCAACTCGAATTTAAAAACTAAAAGGAAACATCTAATCATGTGGAACTAAATTCTCATGACCATGGCCACCACGCAACCACCTCTCGTCAACCACACTAAGCACCATTGTTATTACCTAAAAAAATAAATGTATGTTTGGCCCCGACCCCCCGGAGTCAAACATATGTAATATATACTCATGCAAGACATATATGACCTACTCTTTTATATTTACATAAAAGATTCATCATTTATCATATAGGATCCTTTTTTCAATTTATCAACTCTAAATGACAACGACTTTGATCTCATCCTTCTGCTTCTCACTACCACAGATGGTACATGAGTGGGCTTTCTAGGAAACGCTACTACCACTGATAGTAAAGGTACCCAGTAAGGGTAGCCAAGTTTCTACTCACATTGACCCCACTGTAATGGAAGATGGTTGTCACAGTCATATACAAACATGCAACATGCGCTCTATTCATGTACAGGTCCCAAAAACACACATAACATACATGAGATGCCCCATGACACTTATAATCAATATACATATGATGCCTACGACATCTAATTAATATACCTATAATCAGTATTCATATATATATCATTCATATTTCATGCTCATTATACTTCCCATACCAAACAACATGCTTCAAAGATATTTTCACAACACAACATACATCACTACAAAATAGAACCTAGCCCGAACGCTTATCCAATAGCAAAGCCACTTACCTTACTTCCCAAGGTTCCAAATGCGATTCTAGTGGCCCAATCTATGGTCTCTCTAGCAAACCTAACATGAATTAAAACTCGGTCTAATTAATACCCTAAAGT
>JAOANK020000092.1:1548546-1564030 GCA_026257165.2 Telfairia occidentalis | reverse complement strand
GATGCTACAGACATTGGTGGATATAACAGTTACAAACGCATGGATTAAGAACTTTCAAAGCATGGAAACATGTCAATTTAAGCCAAATACTTAAAAGACTTTAAGAACTTTGACCCTGAAACGTTTGACGGAGTGTCTGTGGACCTTACTTTGTCCTAGATGGAAATCATATTTCGTTATATGGATTGCCCAGAAGACCAGAAGGTACATTGCGCGGTTTTCATACTGAAGAGAGACGCTCTCTTATGGTGGGAGTCTACAAAGCAAACAATAGATATCAGAGCAGGTCTACTCACTTGGCTCCAATTTAAGGAGGCCTTCTTTTGCTAGTACTATCCTGCAATTGAGAGGTACAGAAAGCAAGCTGAGTTTCTCCACTTGAAGAAAGGAAGTAGCTCAGTTGAAGAATACGATGGAGAGTTTACAAGATTGATGAGGTTTGCTCCTAATCTTGTAGACACGAAAGTGAAGAAGGCTTAACATTTTATTATGGGTTTGAAGGTTGGGATCCAAGCATCTATAACAGCTCACTGTCAGTAGATTATGCCACCGCTCTAAGAATTGCCTCTCTCATTGACTATCGATTAGCAACCGAGTCCATGGCTCCATCAGCACTAGGAGCTTCCTCAAGACAGAAAAAAAAGTTTGAGCAGATTCGATCGGCTTCTCAACCACACGTTACCCTACTAGATAGAGCCAAGGTTCAAGTTAGGGTCAAAAGAGCAATAAACAGTTGAACTCTAGTCTGGCTAAACCACTATGCAGGAGTTATGAAAAGAAGCACAACAGTTACTGTATGGTTAGAAGAAGAGTGTGCTTTAGATGCAATAAGGAAGGGCACATAGCGGCTAACTGCTCTGAAAAACCAGTTCGAAACAAGCTAGAACCTTGAGCCAAGGTGACACACATAAGGGTAAAGAGTTTGCAACCACGTAGCAACAGGGGCAAACTCCAATGCTGCAGTGATAGGTACCTTATTCATATAAGATCATTACACTTTTGTACTTTTTGATTCTGGTTCTACTCTTTTATTTATTTCTAGATCTTTTGTAAATAAGGCTAAGATAAAGTTAGAACTACTAGGTTATGTTGTGTCAGTTTTCACCTTAGGAGGAGTCGTTTTGTTAGCTAAGGAGTATGTAGAGGCTTGTAAGGCTTTAGTGTCCAAAGATTTGTTATATGTGACACTAATAGTCCTTGACATGTTCGATTTTGATGTAATATTTGGGATGGATTGGTTGTCTGCAAATCATGCCATCATTGACTGTTTGAAGAAGGAACTGTTATTCAACCCAGTTGGAAAGGCAAGTTTCAATCAAAGGTACCAGACTGAAGTAGCTCCTGAAATGATCTCACCTTTAAAGGCTAGAAAGATGGTTGACCAGGGCGCATATGGATGGTTGGTAAATGTTGTTGATACAAGCGGTGTCGAGGTTCCTGTGACCTCAGTACTTATTCTGAAGAAGTTTGTGGATGTATTTCCTGATTATCTTCTAGGCTTACCACCAGCTCGGGAGGTAGATTTCAACATTGAACTAGAACTAGGGATGACACCTATCTCCAAAGCTCCTTATAGATTGACCTTGGTAGGGTTGAAGAAACTCAAGACTCAAATCCAAGAGCTCTTGGACAAAGGGTTCATACGCCTCAGTGTGTCACCACGAGGTGCATCTATTTTGTTTGTAAAGTAGAATGACGGTTCGATAAGACTATGTATTGACTATCGAGAGTTGAATAAGGTGACGGTGAGAAACAAGTATCGTTTACCTCGAATTGATGATTTGTTTGACCAGTTACATGGAGCAACAGTGTTCTCCAAGATTGACTTAAGGTCTTGGTATCACCAATTGATAATCAAAGATGAAGATAACCTTAAGACGACATTTAGGTCTAGGGATGGACATCATAAGTTCATTATGATGTCTTTTGGCCTAACCAATGCATCGACAACTTTTATGGAATTGATAAATCGCATGTTTAAGGAACTCCTAGATATATTTGTAATTGTCTTTATTAATGATATTTTGGTGTACTCCAAGAAGGAAGCATAACATGAGAAGCATCTTAGAAGGGTTTTGACTACCCTACGAGCTCATAAACTGTATGCCAAGTTTTCCATGTTTGAATTTTGTCTACGACCAATGTCTTTCTTAGAGCAAGTTTTGTCAAAGGATAGAGTGTCGTTTGATCCAGCAAAGATAGAAGCAATGACCAATTATCCCTGTTCGACTACTATAAAAAAGGTGCAAAGTTTCTTAGGGTTGGTTGGTTATTACTGTCGGTTTGTGCAGGATTTCTCCAGTATTATCACCCCTTTGACCTAGTTGACTTGGAAGGGAAATAAGTTTTCTTGGAGTGAGAACTGTGAAGTTAGTTTCTAGGAACTCAAGCAGAGATTGGTTACCGCACCAGTGTTAATAGTGCCTGAAGGAACAAAGGATTTTGTGGTATATTGTGATGCGTCGAAGATGGGACTTGGTTGTATTTTGATGCAACAGGACAATGTGATTTCTTATGCCTCTCGACAGTTGAAGGATTATGAGTGTAACTATCTAGCACACGATCTTGAATTGGTTGCAGTGATCGTTGCTTTGAAGATTTGGAAACATTACCTGTATGGTTAGAGAATGCGAATCTTTATTGACCATAAGAGTTTGAAGTACTTCTTCACTCAGAAGGAGCTTAACATTAGGCAGCATAGATGGTTAAAGTTGGTGAAAGATTATAATTGTGTGGTCCAGTATCATCCAAGCAAGGCGAATGTAGTAGCAGATGCTATGTGTAAAAAGGCAACACGCACGTAGTCTCTGATAACTACTTAGACCCAAATATGTTGAGATTTGGAATGGGTAGAGATAACAGTTTTGATAAGTGAGGTTACCTTACCATTAGCTTAGATGACTATGACACCGAGCTTAAGGCAAAGGATCATTAATGCTCAACAAGAAGATGTCAATCTTGTCGATAAGTTTTGTCAGTTGAAGTTTCGGAAGGTAGATTAGTTTTCAGTATCATTGAACTATGGACTATAATTTCAGGGACGGTTATGTGTACCGAAAAAGGTAAACCTTATGAGCGAGTTGTTGGCTGAAGCTCATAACTCTCTGTTGCTATACGTCATGGTAGTACAGAGATGTATCAAGACTTGAAGCCACACTGCTGGTGAAATTATATGGAGAGAGATGTGGATCATTTTATCAGTAACTGTTTGGTGTGGCAATAGGTGAAGGCACGAAAGCAGAAACCAGCAAGTTTGTTGCAACCCTTGAGTGTGCTAGAGTGGAAATGGGAGCATATTTCCATGGATTTTATTGTTGGACTGCCAAAAACAACAAAGGGTATTACAGTAATGTGGGTCATCATTGACAAATTGACCATGTCAGCTCACTTTCTTTCTCAAAAGTCTACTTACTCTATAGAAAGGTGGGCACAATTGTATCTAAAAGAGATCGCCAGATTGCATGGGATGCTTGTTTCTATTGTTTCAGATAGGGATCCCCATTTTACGTCCACTTTTTGGCAGCGTTCACAAAAGGCATTAAGCACACAATTTGACCACAGTACCGCCTTTCACCCACAGATAGATGGTCAAACAGAGCACTTGAACCAGACGTTGGAAGATATGTTATGAGCATGTGTATTAGATTTCACTGGCAGTTGGGACACACATTTACATTTGATAGAGTTCGCTTACAAGGTTTTCAGGCAACTATTGGAATGTCGCTGTTTGAAGCTATGTATGGCAGGAAGTGTAGGTTGCTAGTTTGTTGGAGTTAAGTGGGTGAACGGAAGTTGTTGGGACCAAAGTTGGTACAGCTCACAAACGAGGCTATAGTTAAGATTAGAGCGAGAATGCAAACTGCACAAAATAGGCAAAAGAGTTATGTTGACATGAGACACTTGGAATTCACGGTAGGGGATCATGTTTTCTTACCAGTTCCCCCTACTAAAGGAGTTCTCAGGTTCAAAAAGAAAGGGAAGCTTAATTCACATTTCATTGGACCATTTGAGGTATTGGAGCTGATCGGCCCTGTGGCTTATCAATTGGTTCTACTACCTTCTATTTCTGCAGTTCATAATGTATTCCATGTCTCTATGTTGTGGAAGTATCTAGCAGATCCATCTCACGTCATTGACTATGAACTCTTGCATGTTAGTAAGAGTTTGACCTATGAGGAATAGCCTGTTCAGATTTTCGCCAAGAAACTGAAAGCTCTTCGGAATCGGGAGATAACTTTGGTGAAAGTTATTCAGAGAAATCACCAGATAGAAGAGGCCACTTGGGAATGAGAAGAGGAGGTGAAAATAAAGTACTAGAAATTGTTTCAGGAGTAGCAACTTTCAAGGATGCAAGTTCTTAAGGTGGGTGAGATATAACATTCGATAATTTTTTTTTTGTTAATATACTATGTTAATTTCAAATTTAAAATAGGGATAAGTATAAAAATATATTTTTGTGCCTAAATAATTGAAAAAATATTTAGATTAATTTGGAGAGGGATTTAAGTAATTTATTTTAATTTTATAGAAAAAGAGGAAATTAAAGAAAAGGGAATAATAGTAAAGCTGTAAATAAAGGGAAGCTGGGTTAAGGTTAGGGTTAAGTGTATCCTATTTAAACAACTTAAGACAACCCTAGCAACCACCCATTCATTTTTCCAAAAAGAAATCTCTCAAGCTTCCCCCCTAGGTTTAACGCTTCTCTCCCTCAAGCCACTCTCTCACACCATCTCTCCGATTTTTGTTCCTCGATTGCAGCTGTTATTCGGTGAGTGTGGTGGCCGAAAAAGGCTCGGGATTTGTATCTTTCTCATTTGGAGCCATTTTCTCTCTTTTTCTCATGGCATCAAGTAATTTTTTCTACTTTCGTCTTAAGGGCAGCTGTAAGGCAGCAAAGGTCTTCAGATTTGAATGGTAAGGGTGTGCTTTACTGTCCCTTGTTCGATTTTGCTTGGGATAAGCCTTTAATCACATTTTTTACCTTTTTCAGCTAAAAAGTGGGTTTTTGATAGCGGCAAAAGGTGGAAAAGGACCATGAGGACCGAATCTGCACGTTGGCAGAAGTAGAATACCGAACGAAGCAATAGTGTGGCCACATGTTTGTTCAACAGCCACTGCTTGTAGCGGCGAGTGGGTTACACACGCCATATTGAAGCAGAGCATACAAGTGTGCGTGATGGGGAAATGGTGTATGGCCAGCAGCGTTGGACCCTTGGTGATCTGTAGTTTCAGATCTGGGGGTGTGCGACTTAAAAATCGGTAGTGCATGATTGGTGGTATAAAGCTATCTCACCTATGTTACAGGTGAATCCCTTACCTTTTCTTCATCTTTCTACAGATGCCTCAAATTTCACTTATTCTAAAGGCCCTAACTCTTAGTTAGCTAACTTCTATGTCTTCAACTCTATTGTGCAATCCCTCAATTAGATTCTCATCCTATTCCCTTCTTTATCCTATCTTCAGATCCCTTAGATTTCAGTCTACTTAAATTGCTCACAGAATGCTCTCTCAAAATATTTTCACATAGTAAAGATTTTGTTCCCTTCAAGTCATAGCCTTTTTCAAGACTCATCACTTATCTTTCTCCTGATTTTCAGGAAGAAAACAAGTGTGTAAAGAGAGAGGAGTGTACTATAAAAAACAACGAAATTCAATTTTACAATTTTAGGATAATTTAGTAAGGCTAAAAAAGGACCAAAGGGACACATCATCCCCAAACTTTAAATGCACATTGTTCTTAATGTTCTGGATGATAAAGGTAAATGGTGGAATCCCCAAACTTAGTCTACAGTATCCTGGATAAGTTTGATTGAGCAAACAAAATAATTCTCTAATTGTTGGAGTAAAGTTTCCTCAGGGATCAATCAAACTAAAAGCAGTTTCTTAAGACTAGGCAAAATAAGTGGACTTAGTTGTGCAGAAAGAGTTTGAGTCAATAAGTTTTCAACGCTAAGAAATAGAAACTAAGGCTCTCATACTAGTCAAATGTTGTCTTCCACTAAAAGGTTTATTAGATTCTACTAATGTTGGATCAAAAGGTTTGTTCAAAACAATTAATTTAATCCTAGCAATAAAATCTGGATTATTTCAGCAGAAAAATTCATTAACCCAACCAAAATAAATTTCATTTAATAGAGGCAGTGGGTTACAAAATCGATAGGGGGGTTCCATTTGCAAATTAAAAACATCATAGAGGGATCAGAACAAAAGAAAAATAGAAAAAATAGAAAAAATAAATGAGATCAAAAAAAGAGAGGAAGATAAGGGACAACCAACATCCCTTGAAATGCTTAATCCTCAAACACTGGATCTTACTCCTCCGCAGCCTTGTCATGCACTATTAGAGGTGGTGGGATCTAGGGGTTCATCAAATCATCTGGGAAGGGTGGAAAGGCAATATGAAGCTTGACAATGTTGGCCCGCAGGCTTCCGTAAGATAAGCATCATATCTTCGAACATAATTCCAAAAGGGTTGGAGTTGCCTCTCTTGGAACTCCATTATGCTCAATAGCAAGTCCTACTGCTCCAGCAAATGATATAATCAGCATAATAAGCCTCCTCCTTGTCTTGGTAAATGTTCATCGCGCCGCAATCGCACCAAGTTGGCAATGTCAATAACTCTCTAATCAAATAAGGGAATGTCATCAGGATATATAGGCATACTTGCCCTCTTGCAAAGCATTGTGATGGTGTTGGAGAAGAATAATTTACCCACATTCTTCTTGGCACACCGATATATTTCAGGAGCAATTATTTTGCCCATATCAATGCTTAGATTGCACATGATGGCAAGTAATAGGAGGATCCGATCCTTTTTTAGGGTGGAGTCATGGGTGACTGGAAGCAAACAAGTGTTCAGGAAGGAAAACCAAACATTGACCTTTGTTTTCAGGAATGCAGATTCAAAGGTTTACTTGCTAGTGGATGAAACTCGCCATTGTTCTCCTTCTATGCCTACCTCACATATTATTATATTCAACTACTCTTGAGATGATGCAATAATCATCTCGTTGTACACTTCATGTAGGTAATCTTGAAGATGATGGATGCTATTGATAGCCCTAGCAGAAAAGTCTACTAAAACACCGCGCATCATGGTCTCAAAGCTATTGGTTTCATCTAGGTTGGTGTAGAACTCATGGATGATTCCCACGAGTCTTGCTTCAGGTTTTCTATAAAAAGTTTCCCAAGAGTGATTGATAATACTTGTGAAGAGATATCGTATAAGATCCTTATATGGTTTCAGAAAGCCTCACTCAGCCAAGAAGTCATGCTTCTTAATCCCTTGGTATAACCGCCTCACTTATTCGTTAATCAGCTGCTCAATGACTGGTTCACGCATGGGCTCTTTTCCTTTTTGTTTGGCTCGCTTCACCGCTAGAGTTTCAACTTCTAGCTCATCTGGAGGGGTGAGCTGCTTCTTCTTCTTGGACTTCTTCTTCTTTCTTGGCGTGCTGAGAGATGGTTTAGTAGGTGTCTCTTTGATAGGGTCTTCCGTTGTAACTTCCTCTTAGACGACCGACATTTTTAGGTGTTCTTCTTCTTCAGTGGGTGGTATGACATCTTGGTCCTCTTTTTGTTGGGCCACTTGTTCTACCTCTGAGTGTGCATCTAGTTCAATAATCGATGTGAAAGGTTCAACTTCTTAAGCAGTCGCTTGGACCGCAACCAACACCTCTTCAATGACGGGTTGGACTTCGATTGGAGAGAAAGGTGCTACAACTTTCTTGCCTTTCTTCTTCTTTTCTTTCTTTGGTTGAGGAGGTGGTTGAACTTGTTGTTCAGATTGAGACAATACGAGAGCATCGAGCAAGAGGTAAATGTCGAAGTCTTGTAGCTTTCTTTGTTCTCGTCGCATTATGTTTGCTCGCTCAAGGGTTTCTTTCGAAAGAAAGAAGAAAGTAATTAGGGTAGAAGATGATAAAGAAGATGAAGTTACGAATATTAATAAAGCGAAAACTCAAGACAAATCTGTCATGAAAGAAAGATTATTTTAAAATGTTTTCAATTAATTCCCATGAAAATTGAATTTCTTGGAATTAAAATAATCTGACAGATTTGTTATTTTATTTTACTGCCCTGTCAAATCTTTTAATCCCTACAAAAGAGACGTTAAATCATTAATTACGACAGGTAAATTGTTTTTAATAAAAATATCTACTCTCTCTCCTTATTATCAATGCCACCTCAAATCTCGCGAATCCCTTTTTTTTTCTTTAGCAAAATTATCTGCAAAATATAAATTGAAATTTTAATTAGAGATAATTGTGGAAAATTAAAAGTGAAATTGAATTTTATTTTACTTTTGAATTTGAATAATTCACTACGTTAATTCAAATTTAATTTTCAAATTCAAAAGGAAATTTAAAATTCAAACGAAAATTACTTTGAAAATTCAAAAGATAATGGAATAAATTCAAATTCTACGAAATTAAATCTAACTTAAGAAAAATAAATCAACTTCAACTTTAAAATATTGTAATGAAAATATTCTTAAAATAAGACAGTTAGAAAAATTCAAAAATAGAAAGGGAGCGAAAAAAATTTATTGTTATGCTCAGATATTGCTCATGCAATCTTTCTGCTTTGTCAATTTTGTAGCAACTGGAGAGAAGCACTTTTCTGATGAAAGTTCTCTCTTCAATAATGCTTGATTCTCTTACCATTGACTTTGAAGTTTCTCCCATCTTTTTAATCTCTCAATGTGACTGCTCCATATGAGAATTCGTCTAAAAAAGTGAAATGTCTTGATCAATGAGACTTCAATTTTCCAGGAAAAAGTTTAAGTCTTGAGCTTTATAGCAATACTTGTTGACCTTTTTCAAAACGCTTTGGAATCAGTCTTCTATCATGTGATACTTTAGTTTTCTACTTGTAGATTTATGCATTCTCATAGGAAAAATGACAATGCTTTTCTAATTCATTTAATTGTAGAAATTGTAATTCTCCAATCAATGTGGTGTCAAAATTCAGATTCTTTAGAGCCCAAAAAGCCTTGTGCTCTAACTTCTAAGACAAATGACATGCCTTACTATAGACTAACCTACAAGGAGACATTCCTAGAGGTGTCTTGCAAGCAGTTCTATAAGCCCAAAAAGCATTTGGTAATTTAAAAGACTAATCCTTCCTAGGGTTAACAACCTTCTCTAGGATTCTCTTAATCTCTCTATTGGAAACCTCAGCTTGACCATTGGCTTGTGGGTGATAAGGTGTGGACAGTCTGCACTTAACACCATACTGTACTAATAAATTACTTAGGATCTTGTTAATAAAATGAGATCCCTTGTCAGTTATTAAAGCACATGGAGTTCCAAAAAAGATATTCTTCTGAAGGAATTTGGAAACTATTTTAGCATCATTTTAGGCACAGTCTATTGCTTCCACCTATTTTGACACGTAGTCTATAGCTAGCAAAATGTAAGAGTTACCATTCGATGGGGGAAAAGGTTCCATAAAATCAATCCCCTAGACATTAAATAGCTCTATATTCAAAATAAACATCAGTGACATCTCATCCTTGACTCCTAAATTTTTTTTCTTTTGGCACGTATCACATGTCTTGTTGAATAGGTAAGCATCTTTGAATATTAATTGCCAAAAGTAACTTGATTGCAATGCTTTAGCTGCAGTTCGTTGCCCTTCAAAATGTCCTCTGTAGGGTGTTGTGTGACAATGCTCCAAGATACCTGGAATTTCTAATTTACAAACGCACCTTCGTACTATTCCATCAGCTCATTGTTTGTAGACAAATGGGTCATCCTAGAAATAGAAGTGCACATCATGAAAAATTTTCTTTAGTTGTTGTTGCGTCAATTCTGGAGGTAATAAACCTGCGACTAAATAGTTAGTAATATCTGAAAACTATGGTAATTCAACATTTTTATCTGAGCTACAATAAACAACTGCTCATCTGGAAAACAGTCTAGGATCTCTGGTTGTCGCAGCATTTCTTTTGTTTACTCAACTCTTGACATATGATATTTAACATAGTTCTCTGAACCTTTCTTGTATTTAATGTCCAGGTCAAATTCTTGCAGTAGGAGCACCCATCTGATGAGTCTTGGCTATGCATCCTTCTTTGCAAAAAAGTAGCGAATTGTTGCATGATCTATAAAAATATTAACTTTAGAACCTACCAAATATGATCTAAATTTTTCAAAAGCAAAAACTATTGCTAAAAGCTCCTTCTTTGTAAATGTGTAATTCAATTGTGTTTCATTTAAAGTTTTGCTGGCATAATAAATTAGATGAATCATCTTGTCATGCTTCTGTCCCAGCATTGCTCCAACATCATAATTGCTTGCATCACATATCAACTCGAAGGGTAAACTCTAACTGGGTGATGAAATGATTGGTGCAGTGATCAACGCTTTCTTCAACACCTGAAACGCTTTTACAAAGACCAAAGAGCATCCTTCTAAATGCAAATGTACCATAGTGGCAAGTAAATGTGGTCTTCTCTTGATCACTAGGGGTTATACTAATCAACTTATACCCAGAATAACCATATAGAAAATAATAGTAAGCCTGACCTGGAGCCTATCCAACATTTGCTCGGTAAAGGGAAGTGATCCTTACATGTAACTGTGTTAAGCTTCTTGTAATCCATACACATCCTCCAACCAGTCACTGTCCTAGTAGGAATAAGATCGTTGGCTTCATTCGTGATCACTATCATTCCTTATTTTTGGACACACACTGAACATGACTTACCCAATTACTGTCTACAATAGGATAAATGATTCCAGCGTTTAACCATTTGATGACTTTTTTCTTCACAACCTCTTTCATGACTAGATTCAGCCTTCTCTGCTACTCTACAGATTTAAAATTTCCATCTTCTGGGTTAATCTTATGCATACAAAAAGATGGGCTGATATCTTAAATGTCTACTAATGTCTAGCCAATTGCCTTTTTATATTGCTTTGGAAATTGAATTAATCGATCTTCATCGTCTGGCAATAAATTTGCTGCGATAATGATTGACAATGTTTCCTTCTCACCAAGATAAACATACTTTAAATGTGATGGTAATAGTTTCAACTCTAGCTGTGGTGATTCTTCAATAGAGGGCTTCATGGGTGGCGATTTGCTGTCATTCAAATCAAGAGTTTCAAATGTTTTCTTATGATAAGAAATCTCACATACCTTTGTATTTGCTGCCTCAGAAGCATTGCTCTCATAATTTGGATATAGGAACACAACATCCTCAAATTGTTGAATGTGTTATTCTTGCAATTATGTTTCGAATAAATGTTGAACTTTCTTCAACTTCTGCTGGATATCTTTTGTCATCAAATACACTAAACTTCACCTCCTGGTCATGAACTCTCATGGTCAATTCTCCTTTTTGAACGTCGATCAGTGTCCTTCCTGTGGCTAGGAAAGGTCTTCACAAGATTATAGGCACGTCCTTGTCAGCTTCATAGTCTGGAATGATGAAATCAACTGGCAATAAAAACTTGTCAACCTGCACCAGAATATCTTCAATTTTAACTTCAGGATATGTACTTGCTAGCCTGTTGAAATGTGACAGTGATAGGTCTTGCTTCTTTTACTCCAAATTTCTTGTAGATGGATAATGCATGAGATTGATACTAGCTTCAAAATCACATCATGCTCTTCCTAATTCTTTTTCTCTAATCAAAACAAGAATGGTGAATGATCTAGAATCCTTAACCTTTGAAGGTAACTTATTTTTTCAGGATTGCACTATATTCTTTAGTCAAAGGAACTGTTTCATATTCTCCTAACCACTTCTTCTTAGTCAGAATGTCTTTAAGGAATTTCACATAACTTGGCATTTGCTCAAGAGCTTTTACTAGCAGTATTTTTATGTGAAGTCGTTTTAGTCCTTCGAAGAATTTCTTAAACTAGACTTCTTGAGTTTTTTTCTTGAATCTTTACGTATATGGAGCTGGTGGAGGTTTGACAGGAATAATAGGGGGTAGACTTTTGAGGTTGAGTAGGTTTTGCATTAGGAACTTCCTCTGTTTCATCTTTGTCTCCTGTCGTTTCTTCAATCCTCACCTCGCTACTCAGGCTCTCTTGCTGATTAGTAGAATTCTGATTCGCAGTCTTTTACTATGGCAAAGAACTTGTTCCAGCCAAGGACTTTCCACTTCTGAGTTCTACTACCTGCACTTGCTCTTTACCTTCCCTCCTAGGATTTTCAGTATCCATAGGAAGTTGTCCTTGATGTCGAGTCTTTAACTCACTTGCCAATTGACCAATCTAAATCTCCAAATTCCTCAATGAAGTTTGTTGGCTCTAAATAATTGCATCGTTTTTAGCCATGTACATCTTCATCAGATTTTCTAGCAAATTGCTAAAATTTTGTTAGGGCAATTGTCTATTCTGCTGCGACACCAATTATTGATTTTGTTGCCCAAATCCAAGGGGATAATTTCGCTTCTGCTGCGTTGGAGGCTCATGATGATTTTCTCCTTGATTCCAAGAGAAATTAGGATGATTTCTCCACCCAGAATTATAAGTGTTGTAATGTGGATTATTTCTACCTATATAACAAACTGATATTAGTTTGTTGGGGAAAAATTCATAGTTATGGCCTTCTCCACATAAAACACATGATTCTATTGTAACTTGATTCATAGTAGCATTCTGCTATGCAACATTCCCCAAAGGTAAAGTTTTAATTACGTTGGTCAAGGAGGCAATGTCTGCCCTAATGGATGTTAGTGCATTAACTTCTGTCCCTCGTGGTCTTCTTCCAAGATTGGTTCTTAAATCATATCATTGACAGCTATTGGTCGATATCCTTCCTAAGATTTCATATGCTCCATTATAAGTTCTTGATAGTAAAGTACCATTTTCTAAAGCATCTACCATGCTTTGCGTAGTTGAATTTAAACCATTGTAAAATGTCTCCAATTGAACACATTAAGGCAAACCATGATGAGGAAACTTTCTAAGGGCTCTTTATACCGTTCCTCAGCATCATCGCTAAAAGGTTCATCTGCTTACTGCTTGAAAGATATAATTTCTGTTCTTAACTTGACATTCCTTGTAGGTGGGAAATACTTAGTCAAAAATCTCTCTACCAATTCATTCCATGTGGTAATGGATCTTGGAGCAAGTGTTATTAACCATGATTTTGCTCCATCCCTTAATGAATACGGAAACAAAGATAATTGTAGGGCATCCTTAAAAAATCACAAACGAGTTATTCACTCCTAAGAAGTTCTTCAGATGTAAATATGAATTTTCAACTCGATCCACTAGTCTAATTTGTTGCTGCATTGCTACACTAGGTAATGGAACTCTTCCTCTATTAGGTTTCTGATTTGCATGCTATATAGGTCCTCCATGAGGTATAGGATGTTGCTACAGTGGATTTACTCGATTTCTTAACTCCCTCCTTATTCTTCATGAGGTCGTTTCAATTTCTGAATCAAATTCAACTTTCAAATCAGAATTAGTGCTCATACAGCAAGCACTATAATCACACACAAATTGAATCAGTGTAAATAAAACTCTAATTCACTACAAGAATCAAATTAAAAAATAGTCAAAATTCAAACTAATCTTCGGCCATGGTGCCAAAAACTTGTTTCATGTGTGCAATGAGTGATAAGAACACACAAACGATGTGCAAGTGTACACAGTCTGCAGCAAGTGATAAGTATTTATATTGTCTCTACAGGGATTAGTGGTAGATTTTGAACTATCTTGACTTAACCTCTTAGTGAATTCAAAGAATAACAAAAAATAATTATTTTGTGAATTTTTATAACTAATGCTGACTTAAATTAAATGACAAAACAATAGAAATGCTTTGCAGTTGAAAAGATAAGAATGAATGGGTTGAGATTAAGGGTAGCATGTTATTTTTCCTGAAGCAGAATATTGAAGCAAAAGAAATGCATGATTGAATCACACAACAATAGTCTTGGAATCCTCCCAGATCCCTCAGTTATCTTAAGTTAATTCTCACTAACCTATATCAATTAAACCTGTTGTTTTTGTCCATTAGGTGATTATCCCTAACCTCCTAACTTAGCCAGCAAATAACTTAATCTAGAGGCTAATGTGATTTAAAAGCAATCTACTCCTCTTATTTTCTCCGACAATATATAGAAGTTATTTATGCGTGTTGGCCAGACAGACATAAACATTAAACAATATGAAACACTTCTAAAACAATTCAATCCGCAAACTTTACTTCAAAATTTTAAATCAGTTCAACAATATCTCTCTTAATCCTCACTCAAAGGTGATTAGTTCATTCTAAAATACATAAAAGACAACAACAAATAAACATAAATAGTAAACGAGTTCATGATGAAGGAAAATCCTAGAGAGTTATAGAAATCAGTTGCTCCACAAATTTGATAGTCAAAATCGATTATTCTGCTTTACCCTTCACAAAGTTTCTGCATTCTACAAGCTCTTCTCTATTGGAATTCAAGATGTAGCAACAAAGGATGAAAATTCTACGTAAGAAAAATCTCGAACTAAACTCTAAAAATGACGACTACTTCTCCTCCTTTAATTGACAATCTTCTTTTCAATTTATAGGCTTTCCATTGTGAATAGGAAACCTATTAGATTAAATCGTCCATGTGCCTCACATCCAACGATTGAATAATTTTGCAAAAGAAATATTTATTTCCATATTTGAATTTTTGTTATTTTCGCAGAGATCCTCTTTGTCCGTTTTGCTTTACAATTCCTCGATTAATAATTCTGCTAAAATAATGCTCCATCATTTATTTGCTAAAAAAAATATCCAAAATCATCAGTATTTAACCTTAAATTCTATTTCATTCAAATGATGGCATAAATAAAATGATGCAACAATATGAAGGTCTCAAAAGTCTTATTTGCAAAACAAAGATACATCAAGCAATTATTTCATAATTCAAAGATAGTTTACTTCAATAAACGGATGAAATCAAGCCTAAAAGATTCTTAATAACTCTCTTTTGAAGAGTTAACAGACGGCGGCGCATCGGGTCGGTGTTGAACAGTAAGTTTCCAGTGATGATATAACTTTAGGTCTATCCTCGAAATCCGTTAAAAATTAGTTTTAAGATAATTTTTTGAAATGAATTTCATGTTTGATGTTAGGTTGACCGAGCTTACTTTGACCAGTTCTTTCGATAAAGTGTAGAAGTTGCTTGAGGTAAGTGACTTCACTTAGGGTTTAGGTCGGATGATGTGTGCATGAAATAATCCATATATGTATAAATTATCAAAAAGATTAGTGTAAAATTCCTTGAATGTTTATGTTACTATGTAATGTGTTATAGCATATTAGCATGTTTGTTCTCAATGAGTTTTGATGATAATTTATTATGTACATATGTTGTCGTGTATGGCATTTGCTCTATTGAGATATGTTGTGATAATGACTAGTATGGTGCGACATACATGATATAAAATGTTAAGTTTTCATGATGGATGTATGTATGACCTTGCATGAACCATAGTATATGAACATATGATTTAAGAGGGTGACAAC
>JAOANK020000092.1:1533054-1548446 GCA_026257165.2 Telfairia occidentalis | reverse complement strand
CAAATATTGTCATACTGCAGCCCACACGCCACCGCAATCTGACATACGTTCACCAATTTCGATTTGGCTAAATACCTGGAACCCTCCACCACCGACAGCAAGCCAAACGGAGTCGTTACACACATGAAATTGCTTCTCAATGGTGGCGTGTGTGTCTCACTGGATCTCTGTTCGGTGTTCTGCTTCCATCAACATGTAGATCTCGCCATTGTAGCTCCTTTCGACCCTTCACCTCCCCAAAAATGCCTTTCTAGCCATTGGAAAAAGGAGAAAACTGAGGGTCAAAGGGAAAAAAATCGAGAAAACATGAGAGAGAAAAACCCACCACTGTCTTACCGAACAGCTGCTGGCATGAATAGGTGGTGAAGAGGGCTTGTCATGAAAAGTAAACTCAAATCGTGAAGGAGTGAGAGAAAGTCGAATGAAAGAGAGAGAAAAACGACGATCCAACCGTCGCCACTCATCTGGCCGCCGACGAGGAATATGGAGGGAGGGTGAGAGAGAGCTTGAGAGTGAAGGGTGGAGGAGAGGGTGAAAGACACGTGAAAGAGAGAGAGAGAACGTGAGGGAGAGGAAAATTCTTTTGGAAAACGATTTGGAGGCTAGGGTTCACAACATGCAAATATATAGGGTTCACCACAAGCCTAAACCATAACTCTAACCCACTTTGGGTTATTTACAAAAATGCCACACCTATATTTACCTCCTTTTTCCATAAGATAAAATCTCTCTTAAAAAAAACAAACATTAATTATTGTCCCATCAAATTATCACCAAATCATAAATATTTCCTATTTTAAATTTGAAAATAACATACTTAAAATCAAATTAAAAATAATGGGACGTTTCAAGGTGGATTTACCGGATCGCCTCCCAGAGGTAGCAGCTGGCGTCGTTCATTATTCCTGAAGCGTCCAAAATATTTTGGGTTTGAAACCACAGTCTTTGTTAGTGCACAGTGATTTTAGGAAACGAGTAATTGTTGTCCCCACATACAACGCCAAATATTGATGCACAAAAAATCCCCTTTAGCGTGGTGTAGGTCGAGGTGACCTTGAGAGGAGGCCAAAGTAGCTTGCAATACTATCTAGTCTCGATGTGGGGTTGCGCTTGCACACTCTGACGCTCAAGTCAGGGATGTATTTAGCTTGACTTTAGAGAATTCAAAGGAAAAATAGTGCTTACCTTTTGTGAGAGAGTGTGAGTGCATTTATACCCTTACTTTGAGCATTGGGAGTGTGCCTTACTACATCTCCTCCACCTTCGATGCGACGTAGGCCTTAACTCCAACTAAATGAGGGAGCTTTCACCCATTGCGTCGCTCATGCAACCATTCTTATGACCTCAACCCAATTCTCATGGGAGGAACATTGAAGCGTGCCTTTATCCTTGACAAGTCAGTGTTGGTCGGGCTGAGGTCGATTCTTTAGGTCCCTCTTCGAGGTCCAACCTCTTCCCTCAATTTGAAGTAGTTCTATATGCTAGCCAAGTGGCTATGTCAAATTTCACCCTCCAACAATGAATAGTAAATTAAATGAAACGAAAGTATCAAAATTAGTGAACCTTTCCTGAGATCACATTTATTAGCATATTTAAATGCGTGAATTTTAGGAGAAGTTGATTGAAATCATAGATGCTCTATTGAAAATTGAAATCATCTCCAAATCAAAATAGTTTATTTAGATATAATTAACTTCTTTCAAAGTCTTCAGTTATTTTTTTGACTTTTTGAAGTCTTCAATTAAGTCAGCTAAAAAAAATATGGCAATAAATACATAGAAATGCATAAGGAATGGTTACATTTCTTTTTAAAAAGACAGTTTACTTTTAATTTTTCTAAAAATGGTTAGAGAAAGCACATGTAAACAAGCCTACAATTTGAAACTCAAATTGTTAAGTACTCACAAAGAATTATTAAATTACATGTTTCAGAATAAACATAAAATATCCATTAAAGAATAAAATATAAAAGCTCTCTTAACAAGAATGTAATTGATAATTACTAGTTGGCTTAAAAAACCAATTGGGGATCTTTAACTCATAGGGTGGGGTCGTTTTACATCTTATATAGCATAGGATTATAAATTTAAGTGTAGGTTGGTATAAAAGTTAACTTATTTCAAATTACGAGATATTACGAATCTCACACCCATTTCTTTTCGTTAAATCGAGCATTACGAATCTCAAACCTATTTCTTTCGGTTAAACCGAGCATATATCTTGACTAAGAATTTACAGGTTCAAACGCCCACTCTTATATTTTTAAGTTAAATTACAAATGCAGTCTGTTGAACAAACTTTGAATTTAGTTACTATAGTTTTAAAAGATTTAATTTAGTCTTTATTATTTGGGTTTATTTTTCAATTTGGTTCCTATAGTTTTGATTTAGTTTTAATTTAGTCTTTATGGTTCCACAAGTTTTAAATTGATGTCCTTTATTCAAACTTGAAAAATAATACATACTGAAATTAAAATGACATTATTTTTTCATTTAGTATTTTTTATTATTTAGGTAATTATGTTTTTTTTAGCTCAACATTTGTTGGGGTGGGGGATCGAACCATCGACCTCTGCGATAGTAGTACATGTCTTTATCTACTAAGCTATACTCGGATTGACATTTAAGTAATTATGTTAGTTTTGAGTGGATGAAGTATAATTTATAGATGACTTATGAGATTTAAGCAAACTATAAAAACCAAATCAAAATTAATCTCAATTCATAAAGACAAAATTTAAATTCTCAAAACTACATGAATAAAATTAAAAGTAAATTGAAGTTTTGGGAAGTAAATGGCTGATTTAACCAAAGTTTAATGTTTGAGTTCTAGGATGAAGTAGAAAGGTTGAAGAAGGGAGGAAAGCGAAGCAGCGAAGCAGCGAAGGTGCAAAGGGAACAGCATTTCACAGCTGGACCCCGCAGCTGCTATCCAAGTTCTCATTAATTTAAAGCCATACGATATTTATTTATTTATTTATTGAATTTTTTGGGGTTTATGATATTTGAGTATAATCGAGCTGTAAGGTATATCATCAGAGGGTATTTATTTTTGGGAATTGCGGTGCTGCCACGGCTTCCTCTCATGCCTTTTTATATCTCTTTCTTCCAATTTCCAATTTTTTCACACCCCCAAAAACAAGAACCCTTTAAAATAATAATAATAATAATAATAAAGAAACTCCATTTCTATTATTATGGCCTCTGTTGTTCCTTATCCCTTCTTGTTTTTCCCTTTCCTATCATGTTCTCCCTGAAGAAGAAGAGAAAAAAAAAAAAAAAGAAGTTCCAAATTGCTGAAACCCTCTCTTACACAAACAAACACACACACACCCATGAGCCATTTCATTTGCATGGTTGAGTTTTGATTTTCTGTTATTTGGTTGCTTTTAGATGAAGGTGAAGATGAAGATGAAGATGAAGATGAAGAGGGAGGTTGTTGAGGGTGATAGATCTACAGGCGGCGGCGATGGCGGTGGGCGGGGGGTTGTGAAAGGTGAGTGTTCTTCAATGTCGAGTGGGAAGATGAAGATGTGGGAAGAGGAGGAAGAGGGGGGCGGTGGGACGGATGAGTTACTTGCTGTTTTGGGGTACAAGGTTCGAGCATCGGACATGGCAGATGTGGCTCAGAAGCTTGAACAACTGGAGATGGTGATGGGAAGTGCTCAGGAAGATGGGATTTCTCATCTTGCTTCCGATACTGTTCATTATAATCCTTCTGATCTCTCTGGTTGGGTTCAAAATATGCTCTCTGAATTCAATACTTCCCCCGGCCCCAATCGTGATTTACACCACAATCCCCCCCAATTTTCCAATTCCAATTCCAATTCCAATTCTTACTCCCACATTCAATCCCCACCTTCCCGCTTCTATAACGACGATTCTGAGTACGATCTCAGAGCCATTCCTGGCGTTGCGGCTTTGCCACCTCCCCAGTATTCCTCTACCGATAATCTCGAAACTAATTCTAGGAAGCGATTGAAAATTAGTACCTCCTCTGTTGGATCGACTTCCGTGAACTCGATTTCGTCGCCGCCCTTCATTTCTTCTGAGCCTTCTCGGCCGGTGGTCGTTGTGGACTCGCAAGAGACAGGGATTCAGCTTGTTCACACGCTCATGGCCTGCGCTGAAGCGGTACAGCAGGAGAACATGAAGCTCGCCGAAGCGTTGGTGAAGCACATCGGGCTGCTGGCGACGTCGCAAGCCGGCGCGATGAGGAAAGTCGCGACGTATTTTGCAGAAGCCCTAGCTCGTCGGATTTACCGAATCTACTCTCCTCAACACGGCCTCTACTCCGATTTTCTCCAGATGCACTTCTACGAGACCTGTCCCTACCTGAAATTCGCGCATTTCACCGCCAATCAAGCCATTCTTGAGGCCTTCGCCACCGCTGCCAGAGTTCATGTTATCGATTTCAGTCTCAATCAAGGTATGCAATGGCCGGCGCTGATGCAAGCCCTGGCATTGCGTCCAGGAGGTCCACCGGCGTTCCGTTTGACCGGAATCGGTCCGCCGCAGCCGGATACCGCGACAGATTCGTTGCAGCAAGTGGGATGGAAGTTAGCGCAGATGGCGGACGCCATCGGGGTCGAGTTTGAGTTC
The DNA here is from genome assembly GCA_026257165.2 of Telfairia occidentalis. Taxonomy (NCBI): domain Eukaryota; kingdom Viridiplantae; phylum Streptophyta; class Magnoliopsida; order Cucurbitales; family Cucurbitaceae; genus Telfairia; species Telfairia occidentalis. The sequence goes on along the minus strand of JAOANK020000092.1, from coordinate 1,543,845 downwards.
AGTCACATCGAGTGCAGTAATCTAGGGGATCTGGATCCGGCTGCTCTGAAGATTCGGCCGGCGGCGATGGAGGCGGTGGCGGTTAACTCGGTGTTCGATCTGCACCGGCTATTGGCCCGACCGGGAGCAATCGAGAAGGTATTGGGATGGATAAAGAGGACGAAGCCAAAGATCGTGACGATAGTGGAACAAGAAGCGAACCACAACGGGCCGGTTTTCTTGGACCGGTTCACAGAGGCGTTGCATTATTACTCGAACCTGTTTGACTCGCTGGAAGGGTCGGGTTCGGGGTCGGGGTCGTCGACCGGGCTGGAATCGGCGAGTGAAGATGTGTTGTTATCGGAGGTTTATTTGGGGAGGCAGATATGCAACGTGGTGGGTTGTGAAGGAGCGGACCGAGTGGAGAGACACGAGACACTGAGTCAGTGGAGAACTCGGATGGAATCGGCCGGGTTTGATCCAGTTCATCTGGGTTCGAACGCGTTCAAGCAGGCGAGTATGCTTTTGGCTCTTTTTGCCGGCGGAGAAGGGTACCGAGTGGAGGAGAACAACGGGTGTTTGATGCTTGGTTGGCACACTCGCCCCTTGATCGCCACCTCCGCCTGGCACCTCGCCGCCGACCACCATTCCCAGTGAGGCGACTCACTGAGTGAGTGAGTGTGTGTGTGGACCTCGTTCGTTCTTGGTTTTTTTTTTTTTTTTTTTTTTTCTGCCTTGTATTTCCAGGGTGGATTAATGACGATATGTTCTTTTTTCTTTTTTTTTTTTTTGGGTAATGTAGCTTGCCTTTTTTTACAATAAATATGGTGAGCCGTGATTCTTAAAAACTGAAAGAAATTATGAAAGTATTTCCTATGTGCCTCGTCCATTTTCTAATGCTACTTATTGATTGGAAATATTTTTTTCTAAATTGTAATTTCAATTACGCAATTTAAATTATTGTTATTTTATTTAATCTATAGCATGTCTAGTTTTTTAACTTTCAAATTTGTATAAAAGGTTATCCGACGAACACGTGTTTATTAAATCCTTAATCTTTCCACATACTTGAAAAGATTTAAGACTAATTTAACATTTTTTGAAATTTAAAAATTTATTATGAAAGTTTACAATTGTAGGTATTTTGCTGGTACTAGAAATTTTTTGTGTGGTAGAATAATTTTCTCAATTGTAGGATGTGTTGATCGCCAACAAATTAGTCCAATGTCGATATGATATAATTAATTGAAAAAAGTTGGTTGATTTTACAAGATGGGATAGATAAACAGTAAAAACAAGTGGACACGATGGCTTGAACTCAAAATAAATTAAAAAGAAAAAAAAAAAACAATGGACAAGATGGCTTGTCTATCCTAAGCCATGTGCATGTCTTTAGTTTGTTTAGTTCCCATTTATTTCTGTCATCGGTTTGTCACAAATCCGATAACTATTTTTTACGTTATGATTGAATAGAATTAAAATTCTCAAACTTATAAATCAACTAGTTGAATTTTCAATTATAAAATTAGAGATTGGAATCTACATTTTTACATATAGTTGAGATAAATAAAAAAATAAAAATAAAGTTTTTGAAAGTTTGGAGGCTAAAATTTAAATTTTTCATTAGAATTTTTAATTTTAAATGAAATATATTTTATTTTCTGAAAAACTAGTTTTTTTTAAGAGAGAAAAATTAGTTGTCCATAAGATCACAGAAAGGAAAAATGTAAACTAATGATTTAAGCAAAAAGTTTATTAGATTTTTTTAAACAGTTCTGTGTCATTATTGGTGTCAAGCTTATAATAAATTATTGTGGCATTTGTAACCTTGAAAAATGTGTAGTTACTGTAAACTATGGTAAAGAAGAAAAAGAACAAGTTAAATGGAGCATAATTTAATTAGTGATGACATATGTTTTCGATTTAAAAATTAGAAGTTCAAACTTTCATTCCTGCATGTTATTGAACTAAAAAAATAAGGATGAACTATAATACCTTTTGAATGCCAATAGCCATAAGGTAAATGAGGATCTTGTGTTTAATATAAAAAAGAAAAAAACAAAAACGAGTCTCTTGTGAAACTTGTACGGTAAAATGGAGGCAGCTTTTAACTACATATTTTATCATAACACAAAACATTACCATCATTTAAATTTTAATTACTCGAAGATGATAGTGAAATATTATTATTTTCTAAATCAGTTTTCAATTGAGTTTTTTGTTTATTAATTTTTTTTAACTATGGTTTCAATTGAGTTAAATTTAATAAGAGAAAATTTCAAGTGTTGTTGAAAAAAATATATATTTGGGTGTTATATAAGTAGGATTAGAGTGAAACAAAATGAACATTATCTCATTAATATTTTGGAAATTCCTGTTTAAAACAATTCTAAGGTTATATTCTATTTTTTAAAAAAACAACATACTTATATATTAATTGATGCCAAAGACAAAAAACAAAAAAAAAAGAGACATAGCGAAATAATTTTGATAGCTTAAAAATAACAAAATTAAAGTGGCAAAACAGTGATATTTGAATAATTATGATGAAGCAGTTTATACTGGTTTCCAAACAATGATTTTCTTCACACACACTTGTAACATGGATTGATCATCCATACTTTTTTCTTAATACTGTGTATGCTTCAGTTACAAATAATGAGAATAATTGTAAAATTCATGATTGTTAAAAGAAGGTTTATATGAAGAACCATCATTAAAACTATATAATAAGCAGCCATTTTGAGAGATTTGGATTATTGTTGGATACATTGGGTGATTATTGAAATGAAGTGTATATATATATATATATATATATATTGAGTTCACGTAAAGATTCAAACTTTTAATTATTTAACTGAAGATATATGTCTTAACTAGTTAAGCTATACTTAAGTTTATTAAACTACTTATAATATATTTTTGGTTTAAACAAAAGACGTATGAGTCATGATAGTTTATATTTCAAGGCTATACTAGGGGAGTAAATTAAAGAAAGACTATAATTAAAAGAAATAAAAGAACATGACGTGAAAATCCAAATTCATCGAGAATCACGAGACGTATAAAATATTTTCAAATCCACTAAAATTTAGCTAGAATTTATATAAACTCTTAAAATTTACTTCTTGGCGATATTACTAGACCATTTATTAAAAAAAAAAGTTATTATTTGAAAAATAAATAGTGTGAAAAGTTTTTACTAAGGCTTAATTTGAGATTATTGTAACTTTTAAAATTTTTATTGGAAACTGTACTACTTTCAGAACAATCAACTTTCATATGAAGTACATTAGGATTTGATAAATTAATATTAAATTTTTATAATGATCCAAGTAGATATATTATATCAATTAGTTTTAATTTATATTTAATATCTAAATTTGTTATAAGATAATTATTTAAAAATTTATATGATTACTGTTGGAAATTATTTTGTTTGCTCTAAAATATTTGATAAAGGACTTAAAACATAATTGTTATTAAAAAAAATGAATCCATCAAAATGTTTTCTAAATTTAAATACAACTGATATATAAAAAAAAGATATAAAATAGAATCCGGCTTGAAAAAAAAAAGACAAAATATATGCAAATTATTAGAAAAACTAATTTCAATACCAATCAACTATTTACATGATTTTGTAAGTAAAAGTAAATTTAAAAATAATTTTATATAAATTATGAAATAATCATTTTTACAGAACATTTAAAATTCTTTCAAAATTATTGTGTACCTGGCAAAAGCAATTTCAAACGTACTTTAAATCGTTTGTACTAATCTCTAGATTAAATTTAAGGGGGAAACAAAGGCATGGACTCATGAGATATATTTAACCTCACAACAACCTTAAAGCTAAAGTAATTGAGTACATGTCAGAATTAGGCATCCTTTCAAATCATTATTACCTCTCCAACCTTTTTGCTGTTCTTAAGCTTATTAATCTCTTTTTGTAAAGCATCAAGTTTATCTCTTATGTAATTATGAAGTTTGGTAATGAAAAGATCAGAACATGTTTGATTTATTGTTTCTAAGACCTATAATTCACAAATATGCATCGAAACCATAACAACATTGTTGTACAAATATACACTAAATAATTTAGAGGTATATTTTTCTGTATGAATGTATTATATATATTTGGTATCTATTCAACTATTCGTGTAAAAATTACAGTTAGTTTAATACATCTTATAACTCAATAAATTATTCACGTTGTTCTCAAATAATTATATACTTTAACAATTTCAATCAAATGTTTCTAATTGAACTAACCAAATTTGATGCAATTACATATTTAATGAGTAGCACCTTTCTTTTGCCCTAATTTCTTAATTCACTAAGATGAATATGTCAACAAAATCAAAATGTTAATTACTAATTGAAGTAACCATATTTGCACAACCCTTAATGGACCTATGTTTATTCCATTTAGAGGAAAGTGAAGAAGTGAAACATTAAAAAGTGTGTGTATATATATATATATATATATTATGAGTGGATGGGAAGAGTAGGGTAGGGGCTTAGGTGTTTGAAAAGACATTAGATGAATTACAGTGCAACTAATAATAATATTGATCCTCCATGTCTTTAATTCTTTGTTATTCTTTTGGGTAGTTGAGTGGTTTTGTCATGTGATCAGCTTATCCATTTTACACTAACTTTTCAGCTAAAGTATTTAAAAGCAATGAAAACAGAAATCAGAAATCAGGTTTTATTCTACTTTTTAATTAGTTTGTCAGAATCCATTACCTTACCCCAATCTTTTATTTCTTCTTTTTCTTTCCTTTTTTCTCAAGCAAAAACACCTGAGTCTTAGATACAAGAGGTCTTGGAATTTTTAATAAATAAGGTTTTTTTTTTTTTTTTTTTTTAATTTATGATCTTTCCCTGAGAGCAATTAACTGAAGTTTATTTTAAATTTTGGTTTCTTATAACCATATATTTTTTAATATAAGACAAATTAAATTCAGAGAGGATAATTATTTCTTCCTACTCATAGACTCCAAACAAAAGAGTTTTATAGAAGTTAGAGTTTGCATACATTGTTTTCAAAATATAGATTTACATACAATAATATTAAATTATGTATTTATATTTTCTTAATTTCTTTTTATAGACAATTTTATCGAGTTGGATGATTTATGCTTAAATTGCAGTACAACCCGATGATTTTATACTAATTTTAAACATTTCCTTTATACACACATATTCCCTAAATAGATGAATTTGCTAAAATTATTTATTCAACGTATGATTTAATTGGTTAAGACATGTCTCTCTCTCACTAAAAGGTCATGGGTTCAAATCTCGTATCCCACATTGTTGTTGAATTAAAAAAACGTAGGACTTCAAATAATTTTTATTCTCTTATATGCCCGTCTTTATCGAGAATCATTTAAAAAAAAAAAACACAAAACACAACCGTTTCTTGAAAAAAACAAAAAACTACAAAAGTAATAACTCTATTACAAGAAACAACAACAATTAATAAGTCTTTAAAGTATGCATTAATATCAAATATGCAATACAAGCTGTTTTGTTTGTTAGAAGAGGATTTAGATGGATGCATTGTACTAAAAGAAGATATGAAGAGACAAGATTTTATGTGTGTTTCAAAATTAAAGTTCATAAAAGGAAAAGGTGAATTTATAGATGAATAACAAAAAGAGTAGTTGAAAAGAATATTACAAGGTTTTGGTACATATTAATTAATGGCTTACTATCAAAGTTAAGGGGTAGAAATTCATTAATTACTTAAGGAACAAGTTTTTTTTTTTTTTTTTTTTTGGGTATACTCTTTAATAGATTGACTCAATTTTTTGAGCTCTAAAATTCTCAAAAAGTGTATTTATATTCTCTCATTTATATTCATTATGAACTTGACATCATGATGTATAAAAATAATGTTCTAAATTGTAATCTCTCTTTTAATTTTCTCCCTCTCTTTTTCACCTTTAAGCATCATTTGACATGATATGATAGAGCATTTTGCTTTTCTTTTCCATGGTCACAACAATAATGGTTAAAGGTGTTTAGCCTTTTCTTCCCACCTTTCTTATGTGTGAGAGATTATCAGAAGGAAAATGAGATTGGGGTGAGAGTTATATGAGCTGTGTGTTCGTTGGGAATTGGAAGGGTTATTAGTAAGATATCTTTTTTTTTTTTTGAATTCAACATTTGTGGGGGTGGAAGATCGACCTCTGAGATGGTAGTACATGTATTTATCTACTGAGCTATGCTCGAATTGACATCTTATTCTTTCTACAAATGCAAAAAATAATCATAGCAAATGTTTAGTGGGGGCTAAGAAATTACATTTTATGATGTTTAATATAGATTTATAGTTTTTAATTGGGCTAGGTTTTATTTATTTATTTATTTATTTTTGCAAGTTTGGTGGTTTAGTCTATAATAATGAAGAAAATTACAACAAGAGAAGAACAATAGAAAAATTCTTTGTTTTAATGCTACTAAAGTCTCTAACCATTTATAAGGCGAATTTATCATTGACAAACCAAAAAAAAAGGTGTGCAACAGGGGGAGGTTAGTTAGTTGTAGAGCCTTGACAGTAGGTGCCTCTTTTTGTGGATTTTGGAGAGGGTGTATCAGAGTCTAGATACCATTGTTGTAGTACTATGAGAGCTTTGAATAGTGATTGAGATAGAATATATATTTTTTTTTTTGCTGCTGTGAGGATATATAGTGAGATTACCACTCTGGAGCTTTATTAAGGCTAATTGGTAATCTTCATATCATTATGGTAGAACCTATTAATTATAGAAGACTAGACGTAGTCCCTAATTTGTGGTGAACCAATATAAACTCTGGTGCTGGAAAAATTATTCAATGTGGCTGCCACCTGTAAACCCTTGATTACATGTTTAAACTATAAATTTTAGTTTCTCATCAAATAATTAAAAACGGTATTGACTTTTCTCTTATTTGTATGGTGTTTCCTTTATTTAATTTAGTAAACTATGACATATAGTATCATATGGAATAAAAATTATTTAAAATTTTGATGAATAGCTCCAATATAAATTCCCAACCATATCTCATTAGGGACTAAAAATATTATTAAGATTCATTTATTTATTAAATACACAATATAAATAGATTAATATAAAAAAAAAATCACATACAAAGTAAAAAAGAAACTTTTTTTTTTTATTAATGGAAAAATTTTATGAATCACCAATTAATAACAAGAGACGAGAGAAAGTCAACATAAGATTGGTGGAGATGATAAACATTGCATTGAAGCTATGACAACCCTAAGATTGTGACAATGATTGATTAGTGGTTAGTGAGAAAGCACTTGAACTCTCTCTCTCTCTCCCACTTTTAAGTACTTAATGAAAAAAAGCTAGAAAATCAATTGGATAAAGCGTCATTATCTCTCAAATAAGGTGCACAAGCAATTGTTTGAATGGAGTTTTATTTTGAATAATTAGTCCAAAAATTGACAAGTGATTCCATTTGATTTTGACAACCCTCCACTAGAGAGCAATACCCATTTGCAAATTGCATCCTTTATTTTTATTTTTATTTTTCTTGTTTGAAGAGACATATTGGGCCCTCCCATGTCCACACAGAAAAAGGCTCTTTAATTTTATTTTTCAACTTCCCACTTTCAAGTGCTCAACAGATTAAAAGTCTTTTGCATTTCAATTTTCAACCAACTACTCTTCACATTGCCCCTTTTCCCCTCCCCACGAGTTTGTGTGTTCAAAGCATTTTATGCACTTTGGCTCTCCTCAACGGAAACGACCAAAAGCATCCATTATTATTGCTCTTTCCCCTTAACAAATTTATTCTTAGAAGTTTTCTTCTTTCTTCTTTTGCTTTTCTTTCTTTCTTGGAAAATGTTACGAAACAATACGTTTGCGCGTATGTGAATCATTACTTCTTATAGAAACTTCAGTTAAACCGCAATGAGATGAGTTTGACATTATCTTTAAAATAGCAAAATTTACTTTTTACTTATTAAAAGTCATGTTTTAAAAAATTTGTGTTTGTTTTGTTCCATCTTTAAAACGGTGTGTATTTTCTTTAATTAAAAAAAAATTTATATTTATCATAAGACCTTTTTTTCATGACTAAAAACAATTTTATCTCAAATTTATTATTTATGTGAGTAGCATAAAAATATTTTTGGTAAAAAAGTAAAACATATTCAATTTTTTTTGTGAAAAAATACTTGTAAAATACTTTTGGCTCAAGTGCTTGACCATAAACTAAAGTACTTTTAAGACTACAAAACCAAACATCAAAATGATTTGTTATCAAACACTTTTTATTAAAGTGTTTATAATTAAAGTAGTTTAGTGCGAGAAGCACTTATTCTAAAAACACACTTCTTAACACAATCTTAGATGAATTATTTAGATATTATGTATTTTTCTTCAAAAAAAAAAAGGAAAAAGAATCATTAAAAGCAGTACTACTTTCAAAATGCATTTCAATTAATTTACTCTTAAAAATGGTGGTTTGGAAGTGCTTTCACAAAATGTATTTATCTAAATCACTTATATTATATATCTTCAAAAAATAAAAGTCACTTATATTATTAAGATATGTTTGAGAGTACTCTTAATTAGATTTAAAAAAAAGTATTTTAAATGGTTAACCATTCTACACATCTTCATAATAGTGTGATCATATTGTTCACTTTGAGCATAAGATTTCATGACTTTGTTTTTTATTTCACACTCAAAAGATCTTATATCAATTGAGGTATTGTCTCTCACTTATATACCTATGATTCTCCCATTGATTAGTCAATATAGGACTTTGATCAAAAGTACTTAATACGCTTTTTAAAGAAGTAATGGATAGGAGCTTTATCCAAATCTTTTGGCTTATACATTTCTATCATTTGTTTCTCTTACATATATTTTCTTTACCTAATCACTCTTTAATTACATACAACTCTTCTCATTATTCTTTCTACATACTATCGCTCACTAACATTTTCTCTTACTAGCTTCTCATTACACAACACTCTTTCATTACCACCCCTTCTTTCGCTAATTTTTCTCTATACACTTTCTTTCTTTTTTTGTAATTTTAATACTATATGTTTCAATAATTAGAAATATTTATTGAGTAAATATTAAATCATTCCAAAAATACTTCCCAGCTAGATAAAAAAAAAAAACTTCTGAAATTACTTACGATTAATGTTTGATTTTAAGAATTCAAAATTAAAATTAAAGTAATATTATTATCATTATTATTTTGTACTTTTAAATGCTTTTTAGGAGTTTAATTTCAATTCCTTAAAGTTTGAAAATCTAATCACATGGATCCTTTTTAGGAACAAATATATAATTACTTCTAATGAAATATTTGACATGACATTATAAAGTTTAAGGGTGGAATCATTTCAGCTACAACAAATATATAGCAATATTGCAACTTGCAAGTTATGTCATGAAACAAATTAAATGATCATCTTCCCTCCCTCTACCAAATATACACCATATTGAGAAAGGCTAAAAAAACTTCCCTATTGAAGAAAGAGGGCAAAATAGTCACCTTTGCATTTGCATTTGCATTTGCATCCTTCTCTTAGAGGAGAGCCCTAATTACTATTACAGGATTGAAATCTTTGCAATGAAGAAGTACGAAAATTTCTTTTGTTTTGAAGGAATGATTTTTCTTTTTCTTCCTTTTTCTAATAAAGGATGTTATTGGAGGAGACTCCATCATAAAGAAAGAGAGACCATTGTCACTTCAAGCCATCAAATTACAGGCTCCTCTCCCCAAAAAATAAAAAGTAGAGGCAATATGAATACATGAAAAAGGCATTTGAAACCTATATCCCATGCCTTGTGAGTTTTCCTTATCCTTTCACATTTAAATTATAGACATGACTCAAGTATTTACATATCTTTTAGTTAGATCCAAAGAAATTATATTAACCATGAAAAAAAAGACGTTTTAGGATATTCAACCAAACTATTGTTGAACCAAATTGAAACCAGTTTCAAATCATAAATACTAAAATGATAAATTAACCTTATAATTATCTTTAATCTGATGACCATGTTTATTACACAAGATGCATAACACATCATGACCTGCACATGCATTAGACTAAATTATGTTTTAAGTATTGCATTTAAGTCATGGAGTAACAAGTATGAGCAAATGAAAAACCTACATGCACGTTGGATCCACACATCAAGGGTTATAAGAAATACATAGAGACAAAATGTATAAGATAAGCACGATGAAATTAAAAATTTTAAGATATTTTGAGTTAGGCTAGAAGAAGTAGATGTCAATCTGAACATAGCTAAATTAGTTAAGACATATCTTTTAGCTTTAAAAGTCGTCGTGAGTTCGAATCCCCCACCCTCACATGTTGTTGAGCTCAAAAAAAAAAAAAAGGATTAATATGCATATTTTAAGACAATTGTGCTAAGATTATTTTATAATTGATAAAAATATCAAAGTAGTTTTTTTTTTTTTTTTTTTTGTGTACATATATCAAAGTGTTGAATATATAAGTTAGAGAAGTTTAAATCATACAAAATGATTTCAATTTTGCCCTTTAGATTTTAAAGTTTCAATTTCATAAATGCATCCTCAATCTTTTTTTGCAAGAAAGTTTTTTGTGTGGGCGATATTATCGTATAGATAAAGAGCGATTCATCTTCATAAAGGTTCCAAGACAATTCCACTTGTAACGCCCCTTAATTTTTATAATTCTTTTTATGTTATAATTTATTGAATTATGTAATTAAGGGACGTTAAAGTTTTATTTGGTTTTTATTTTTTGGATTATTGGAGGAAGATTTT
>JAOANK020000092.1:1486759-1508145 GCA_026257165.2 Telfairia occidentalis | reverse complement strand
ATCTTGAATCCAGGACGGGTGATGTATTTACTGTACAATTTGCTAATTTTCATTTTAATGAGACAAATTTTCCAACATTAGGAGGAAGAATTAAGAAGTTGGAAAAAAACTTACATGGAATGGATTGTTATTATCTCATTTAAATCCCGTACAGATCAATGTGAACTTGAAGTTTAGAAAATAATCCATTCGCAAAATATAGCAAATCAATTATCAGATGCACTTATAGATACTAAGAAAGTAACTACGTCATATATACCAAATTCAAATGCTCCATCGAAAATTAATATCCCAACGCAACAAGTTGTCGTTAATGAGTCTAGGACACGCTAGAATGGTGGTAGACCAATGGGTTCTAAAGATAAAAATCCTCAAAAAAGAAAAATAGTCAATAGTAAAAAAGACTTGGTTGCTAATGTAAATACCCATGAGGAAACCCTAGACATGACTAATAGTATAATTAGTGAAGAAGGTGAAATACCTAAAGATAATAATGAGATTTCAATAAACTATGTCATGATAGGGAAAAGATAGAACCAAACTAATGTAGTTATTGACAACATTTTTGCATATAATGTTGCTTTTGATATTATATCTAAAAATAAAGATTCTGAACAAAAATTTGTTGAAGAATGCTGACATAGAAAAGATTGGCTTCAGTAGAAAGAAGCAAGTGAGGCAGAATTAAACTCACTTTCAAAACGTCAAGTTTTTGGACCAATAGTCCGAAGACTAGAAGATGTCAAGCTTGTGAGATACACATGAGTTTTTGCAAGAAAAAGAAATGAAAATAATGAGGTCACAAGATATAAAGCAAGACTAGTTGCACAAGGTTTTTCACAAAAACCTAGTAGTGATTATGAAGAAATATATTCTCTGGTGGTAGATGCAAGTATATTAAGATATTTAATTAGTCTAACTGTGTATGAAAGTCTGAACATGCATCTTATGAATGTAGTCACAACATATTTACATGAATCTCTTGATAATGACATGTATATGAGAATCCCAAAAATATTTAAGATACTTGAAACATATAAATCAAATTCTAGAGAATTGTATTCAATAAAGCGACAAAGATCACTATATAGATTGAAACAATCAGGACAAATGTGCTACAATCGCCTGAGTAGTTATTTGTTGAAAGACGGATATCAAAATAATCCAATATGTCCGTGTATTTTTTTAAAGAAATCACAGTCAAGATTTGTTGTCATAACTTTATATGTTGATGACTTAAATATAATTAGAACTCATAAAGAGCTTTCAAAGGTAATAGAATATATTAAGAAAGAATTTGAGATGAAAGATCAAGAAAAAATAAAATTTTTCCTTGGCTTGCAAATTAAGCATTTAGCAGATGAGTTATTTGTTCATTAGTTAACTTATACAGGAATTTTTTTTTAAAAGTTTTATATGGACAAAGCACATGAATTGAACATTCCAATGGAAGTTTGTTCACTGGATGTAAAGAAAGACAGATTTCGATCTCAACATGATAATGAAGAACTTTTTGGTCCTGAAATACCATACCTTAGTACAATTGGTGCACTTATGTATCTTGCTCATAATATAGAACCAAATATTGCATTTTCAGTAAATTTTATTAGCCAAATATAGTTCCTCTCTAACAAAAAGACATTAGAATAACATTAGACATATACTCCGTTATCTCCGAGGAACAACTGATATGTATTTATTTTATTCAAACAAATCAAATTTTGATCTACACAAAGCTAGATCTGAGACAGATTATTTGTTCACATGTGGAGGAACTGCTATATCATGACGATTAGTGAAATAGGTCATAATAGCCAGTTTCTCAGATCATGTTGAAATTCTTGCAATTCTCGAGCTAGTTGAGAATGTGTGACTAAGATCAATGACTCAGCACATTCGTGAAATATGTGACTTGTCTTCTAGTAAAAATCTTCCTAGAATATTATACAAAGACAACACAACATGTATAACCCAAATTAAAGGAGGATAGATTAAAGAATATAAAACAAAACATATCTCACCAAAACTTTTCTACACTCATGATCTTGAAGAAAATGACGATATCACTGTATAACAAATTTCTTCGAAGGATGACAGACTTATTAACAAAGACATTACCTACCACAACCTTTGAAAAATTGGTGCTCAACAATGAAATGCGGCAACTCAGAGATCTCAAGTAATGTTTTTGGGAAGCAAATATATTGTATTCTTTTAGATTTATTAGGTTATATGAAATATGTACTCTTTTACCTTCATTAGTATTTTTTCTTATTGAGTTTTTTTCTAGTAAGGTTTTGATGAGACATATATTCATATATAATTGGCATCTAAGGAGGAATATTATAAATATTATAATAAAATAGATGCCCATGCTTGGTGTCTTAAATAAACCAAATGTCATATCTTCCATTAGCCATATGTCTTAGTGCATATTGTCCATGCGTCTAAAGACTACATGTTCTTAGTATTTAAATAGTTTCACATTGTAGTTGCCAAATTGCCTATAAATAATGACATTTTGTGGATTTTGGATATATGTAATTGGGTGGAAAAATTCAAAGAAAATACCTCAATTTCCATCAATTTCTAATTTCTATAATTTTCTATATTTTATTTTTATTTATTTTAATATTCTAATTTCTCAGTATTTGTGTTCTCGTGATGCCTTGTTTTGCTCCTCAATTTTACAATAAAAAAAAAAAATTTTATGAAAGTATATATATATCTCTATATATATATAGAGATATATATTTGACTTCTCTTTGAGCAAACCCTAAAAAAAACAAAATTCAACCTCTCTTCCAAGCTCCACCTTCCACTCTTTAGCGATTTACAGTGGTCCAAGATTCGCACTCGTTGTGTTCTCTAATTCTCCTCTCTTTCTGTTTTCTCTGTCCTTGAACCATCCACTCTAAAAATTCCATACATTCTCATCTGAAGATTCATGGGAGAGAACAACAAAAGACGACTCTCCGACCATTCCCACCAACGGAACAAGAAACAACTTTCCTCATCTTCTCCTTCTGCTGCTCCAAGTCCCATTGATTCAAGCTTAGTTTCTCAAGCACATTTCCACCGCCCCTTACCCGAACCGCAAAGGAACTCAATCCCACATTTTGTTTCGTACCTCGAATTCCCTAATTTGCCGTTTAAGATTAAATTACTGTGTGAAACCATCGCCAATTCGCCATCCATTGATGTTGAGAGGATTCTGGAAGAAACCGGCCTTCAGGTCAGTCAAGAAGATGTAGAGGAGGTCCTTAAATTATCTTACAAGTTTCCAGGATCCTCTGTCAAATTTTTCCGGTGGTCCGGCCGGAAACTCAACGACCAACACAGCCCCTATGCTTGGAATTTGATCATCGACATGTTGGGTAAGAATTTATATTTTGAACCAATGTGGGATGCTATGAAATCAATGAAGAAAGAAGGATTGATTTCTTTGGCGACTTTTGCTTCTGTATTTAGTAGTTATATTGTTGCCAATCGTGTTAAGGAGGCCATTATGGCATTTGAGGTTATGGATAGTTATGGTTGTCCTCATGATGTAGTGGCGTTAAATTCACTTCTAAGTGCTATTTGTAGGGATGGAAGCACCAAGGATGCGCATGATTTTTTGCAAATAGCTAAAGGTAAAATTAGGCCTGACCCTGATTCTTATGCCATTGTATTAGAAGGGTGGGAAAGTGAAGGAAATGTGGTCTGTGCCAGGCAAACTTTTGGAGAGATGGTAGAGGAGATTGGTTGGGATCCCACCAATACCCCTGCTTATAATTCCTTTTTATGTGTGTTGCTGAAGGGCCCCAATGGGCTGCTCGAGGCTTTGATGTTCTTCAAAAGATTAAAAGATAAGATGTGCTATCCAGGATTTAAGTTTTTCAAGTTTGCCCTTGATGATTGTGTAAAGAATGGTGACACCAAAGCGGCAAACTATCTTTGGAACGAAATCCTAGGGAGTATTAATTTTCAGCCTGATACACATATGTACAATTCAATGATTATTTTGTGTTGTCATCAAAATGATACTGATGCAGCAAGAAGGCTGTTAGATGAGATGATGTGTTATGGGGCATTCCCAAATTTGGAAACTTACAATTTGTTATTTCAATTCTTATTAAAGGGAAGGAAATTAAGGGATGCTTCAACTGTATTTGATGAAATGATTAAAAATGAGTTTGTTCCAAGCCGTGCTAATTGTAATGCAGCAGTCAGAATTTACATTGAAAATGAAGACCCAAATGGAGCCATCAAAGTATGGAAATGTATGCTTAAAAGCTACGAATCTGATCTTGAAGAGATTGGTAATTTCTTAATTGTAGGGCTCCGAGATCAAAAGAGGTTGCCAGAAGCAGTCAAATATGCTCATGAGATGATTGATAGAGGAATCATGTTGAAACATTCGACTTTGTCCAAACTAAAACAGAGCCTTTTTGAAGTTAGAAAGGAATTTATGTATGACGAGCTTATGACAAAGTTGAAATTTACTGAGAGATAAGTAGTTTGGTGCTTTATTGATGTAGAAAAGGAAATTCTGCATGATGATCATTTGGTTGGTATTGGGTGAAGGAAGATGAAGGACACCCGTTCTGACAATACTCTTAGAATACCAAGTAAATACTTGTTCAATACTTTTTAAGCTCCACATATCTTTTTCCTCTGGGAGATGAAGTTTTACTTAGTTTCTTAACTGGTGCCAATATCATCATGTGGCTCCGACCAGGTGTGCAGTCTGATATGCATCTATTTCTGAAGGATCTTCTGCTATTTTCACAATGAACATGTAGAGGTCTGTGGAGTCCTAGAACATAACAAGAAACTAGTGTAGCATGTTTTTCAGTGCACGTTATATTGAACGCAAGTTTCTTTAAGGAAATTTGAGGGCTTTCCTTCTCATAGGAAGGGAACATTTTATGGAGTTGGAGACTGATTGACGAGCCATCTGTACTGTTTTACACCAAAATAAGAGAGAGTACCACAGAGAAGGTTTCTCTTTACTTTCCTTGAATGGGTTTCGTTGCTGTCCTAGAAATAGAACAGAGATATTTGTTTGTGGTTTCCCTCTCCCCGGAAGGGATTTTCAAGTAATACCTTCTCCCTTCTTGACCTTTGTTGTTCTCCTTACCGTGGAAGACTACAATCTCGAGAAGGTAGAGTTATTTTTTTGCTTGGCAGTCATTTAGAAGAAGTGCAACACTTGGATCGTACCTATACGAGAGTCGCAAGTCTATTGTTGTGTTTTGGAATTATCAGAAGCAAAGCTTCAACAAGTTGGCCACTTTCTGTTCAAGTTGTCTTGGAAACAAGTTATTTTGTTTGTGGGCCTTCACTCCTTTTTGAAGGGGTTTTCTTGTAGTTCCTTCTCTCTTTCTCGTGACTCTCACCTCTCGCCTCGTTGTACTTTTTCACCATGAGAGAAGGTTAAGTTTTTTGCTAGGCAAGTCATTCATGGGAAGTGCAACGCTTGGTTCACAGTCCAAGGAACTCTTTCGTACTGCTGAGGTTGTAGTTGTGTTTTTTTTCCCGCAAGAATGCTTTGCCAGTCTCGATCACATTTGGGGAGCGTTTGAGGTAAGGAGTTCCAATGAGTGGAGTTATTAAGTCTGCGGAGTTGATCTTGAAGTTAATTACTCAGCGGAGTTGTGAAGTCTGGGGGTGCAGAATTATGAAGTCTATGTTTGGGTTATAGAGTTGTTTATCTTGGAGTTCTTTAGTTTGAGTTTCTAAATTTTTATTTTCATTTTACTGCCCTTTACAATTATGGCTAGATTTCAACTATTTTCTTTGTTTTTATTGCATAATTTTAGAATATTATTTAAGTAATGACAAAATTATTTTTTTTAATAATTTTTATAATTTTAATTTGATTACCTTAAAAACAAAATATATTTTATAGGCTATTTTTAATTTACTATGTTAAAAATAAAATGCTTATATTTATATTATTTTAATATGATTATGTTCAAAATGAATATCATAAGTATTAATTTAAAAATTAAATACTTTCTTTAATATAATTAATTTAAATCAAATGTTATTTATTTTAGTAAGTTTGGAACATAATTTAGTTTTGTTATTTAACTTTGTGCAATATTTTTATTTTATTGAAATTAATAGGTTTATGAAGATTTTTACATCATATTTTTTGTTTTTTTTAAATCAATGGTAAATTAACGGAAATTTAATATAAGGTAAAAATTACAACGTGTATTTCTAGGATCTAATTTGATGAAATTGAAAGTTTATGGTGAAAATTGATACAACTTGATAAGTTTAGAGGTAAAAATTGATTTTTTTTCCCCTTTTAATTTAAGTTTTTAATTAATTTGATTGATTCAAATGTTGAAATTTAATTATTTAAGTTTGGCATTCTTATATTTGTTTTATATCAAAACATAATTAAACATACATTAAATTAAATTATAATTCATATAAGTCTATATTTTTTAATAGAAGAAAATTATAAATATTCATAATTATGGTTGAAAGCAATTATAAGTATTTATAAAAAACAAAAAGTAAAATTGTATGGTACTTTAGAAAATTTCAATACATATTGAGAGTATGGAGAGAGATGAAATTAAATGAATTAATTTGTCAAAAAAAAAAGCAATTAAATAAAAAAAAAAGTTGAATAAGAAAAAAATGCGAGGAGGGAGAAGAGTAGTGAAGGGTGGGAAAAAAGAAAGATGTGAGAGAGATGATGAAATAGAAGAGATGTATGGTTAACCTGAAGAAAGAGAAAAGAGAAAACAATAGTAATTTAGGGAGTTATATATAGGAGTTTAGGGAGTTTCCAACGAAACTGCTCCAAACATCAGCTAGAATTTTGAAGTCTAATTTCACTCTCCCCAAGTCTTTACTCCAAACGCGGGTTAATGGGATTGTCAATTAGGTTATTCGATTGGGGACTAAGTTTTTATTTCTGGGTGATGTTTGGTGTAAAGTTGGCCCGCAACAGATCGATAACAGAGGAGGTCCTGTTTCACTTTCCAAGATTTAGAGGGAGGCCCTTTGTTGTGCTCTAATTTTTGCCACTCTTTGAAATATTTGGCTCGTGCTAAATAGAACTTCCAGAGACGCTGCGGGGCGTCGGGGAGGTTTGAACTTTGGTTTGGTTTAATTCCTCATTGCCTGCAAAGAATTTTGTAGATATCTATGGTCCTTAATTCTTAACAACTGAAGCCCTGGGGTCTTTTGTTCTTGCTTCTTTTGTTGTGGGCTCACTCCCTTTTTTGCATCGTCCATTTCTATTTTTTCATTCAGAAATGAGAAAGTTTCACTTTTCATAATGAAGTCATGCATTGAAAGCTTTATAATATAACATTTCATATAAAAAAAAAAAAATTGCTATTCGAAAAACCTAAATTTTAAAGCTACCAACGTCAATATATGAAAAAGAGAAATACGTCGAGCTATTTGAAACAAATTTCATTTCCTGCCCTTTTTTTCCCCGCAGCAACTCTTAGATCTTCTAAGAATCCCTTCGATTATTCATAGTTTCAGCCTCAAATTTTCCCTCTCTGAAATCAAAATTTTTCAGCATCCTTCGTATCTTCCATGACTTCTCGTCCCTCAAAATCCTTTCCACGATTTCTCAAATGCAATTTCAACGTAATGTCTCAATGGCATGAAGCCTAATGAAACTCATTCAATTGGGTGGGTTTTGTTTGGTCTTGGCAAAAAGGGATTTCTTGAGCTTGCGATTGACAATGGAACTAGTGGTCAACTGGGTTTTCTACAGCTTGTGATTTAGGTCTGGCTTCTAGTTTAGGTCATTTTTTACCCCTTCAGTTTGTCCATTTCTAATCTTAAAGCACAATTGCTCTGATGAGTTTCTTCTACTATATCGTTGTTGTTGATAATGCGACCAAAGTCATGACCCATGATATATAAGTGATGGATATCTCCATTGATACGACGTCTTTTGGGTGAAACAAAAAACACACTATAAGAATTTGTGTTTAAAGTGGACAATATCATAGAACTGTTGAATCTTTTTTATGATATTTAGTTTGATTTATAGTTTGCATTTTAATTGGTACCTTGTCTTTCCTCCATATTCCACTTTGTAGTTGCTCCAATCTTGCAATCTTGGTTTGGTTGTAAAGATCCTGTTAAGGTTTTTTTTAAGGTTTGATTCTAAACTTCATTATCAATCTTGCGATCTTGTTCATCGCTCCTTGATTCCAATTTTGACTTATATAACCAACACATGCCGTTTGAGCTGAGCTACTGGCAAAGCTTGTTGACTTTGCCGATCATTTCTTATTTTGTTTTTAATCTCCTTTCCCAAAAGTATATTTTATAAACATTTTAATTATGAGATCATTTTGTTCCAAGGAGTTTCATGTTGTTTGGAAAATTCACGCAATTTAGTCTACTGTAATAAAAACATATATATATATATATATTTTGGTCTTTAAGAGGAGTTCATTCTAGTTTTTTTTGAACCCCACGTCACTAAGGCTTTGGCTCTCAATTTACAAGAGAGCATCCCAATTATCATATGTAATTAATTACATCAGGAGAAAAATTACAAATTTTACTAGAAAATAGCACATTAATCTTTGGTGTTTTTGGTTGGAATGTCCAAAATTAATTTTCTTTAGATTAAAGAGAGTCGGAGTTCTACTCTATGCATTATGCTCATGGTCCACACCGACTAATTTTCAAGAGGATTCACCCACCTCAAAGCGAGTTTCAAGAGACAACAGAATGACTTCTATTAAGTTTTCAACAATGTTAATTCATCCATATATAAAATATTTGCTTTCTTTCTAAATCCATGCCTGCAGAAAAGTAACATCGTTTTCCAAAGAACATTCAAAACTTTGTGTGGTATGAAATTCCCAACATTCTTTTACTAAAATGAAAGGTCTTCCCATCCTAAGAACACACATAACACAACAGCTAGCTGATTTGGAGTGAAGGCAAAAAATTAACCTTTTTTAACCTCTTCTCTTCCACAAACCATGAAAATCTTCTTTAGAGAGCAAAGATATATAGAAGAATTAAACTATTGAACTCGTCTGTTCTAAAGAGTATTTCAAATAAAATTAAATAACTTTTCTGGTAGTTTTTTTTTTTCCTACAAACGGTCCAAAACTCCATTTTCCCCCTTGAATTTCCACTCAAACGCGTTCTTAAGTTTGAAAAAAGGAATACACATATTCATACAAATATATATAATACCCCACTTCTTGTGCCATCTCCAATAACCTTCCCAAATTCAAATTAACTCCACTCAATATTGATGATTGTGAGTGATTTTTCTTTTGGTAGATAAATATTTTCAACCGACTGTTGTTCACTTTGGAAACTTTTGATAATGGATTTAGAACTTTGCGAGAAGGTATGTTGAAAGTAATTCTAGTTGAATTGGTGATGATAATTTTAAACATTTCATACTATTTTCAAGAATCATTGTTATGAAATATATCTATCTATATAATCAATTTTTTAAATACATAAAAAACATTATTTAAGAATGCAATCTTTATAATCCTCCAACTGATGGGATCGTGTTTAATTTCCAACCTAAATAAAGTAGTAAACTCTCATTTAGCAAAATTTTGAAAATCCAACTATATGTTATTTTTGTAGAAAACTAACAAAATACAGATGATTTTAAGAACATCATGTATATAATAAATTTTATTTAGTAGATTTTTTAATATGTTATAATTGAAAGAGATCTTGTCAAATCGAGTATAGTTCAACTCATTAAAGACATATTTTTCTGACCAAGAGATCATGTGTTCAAATTTCTCTATCTAACATGTTGTCGAACTAAATTTTTTTTTTTTTAAAAAGAGATCATAAATCTTCCAAATCTATGCATTAATTATTCTTAGATCATTATAGACTTAATTTTGCTCATTTAGTAGTATATAATTCTGCAAGAGATGTACACATAATTTGGTGATAGATTCTCGTTCAAAGATAAAAACTTTTAACGGATCTTCAAGTGGGGCCTTCATTGAAAAGATAACTAGCTAGAACAATAACATTTTTCCAGCGTCAAAAAGATTAAAGGAACAGCATTGATTTCTGCTCTCAGTCTTCATGTTGGAGCCATGGTTGACATTCTTAACAAATTAGCCTTTTTTTCCCCTCTTTATCAGAATCGTTTATGAACTCATGCTTGTATTTGAATTATTGAGCCAATTTGGTAACATTTTTTTGTTTCATGTTCCTCGATCCGACTATTTTAACAAAGAACAGAATTTTGTTTGGTAATGATTTTTTCTTTCTTGTTTTTTCTTTTTAGAAATAAAGAGAAATAGAAATGTATTTAGTGACCATCTTTCTTATTTCTTGTTGTTTCAAATTTTAAATTAAAAAAAAAATAAAAACTTTACATGAAGATTATCTTTGAATTAAATATTAAAAAAATTTCTGTTATTTTTATTATTTTAATATTAAATAAAAAATGATAAAATAATACTTTTGTTTATGTTTTTTTTTAAAGAAATTGTCAACGAAGAAACAAGAAACTTGACTGTGTTGTTTCCAAAATTGTATGAAATTTTAGAAACATTTAAAAAAAAAGAGGACCGAAAAATAAGAACAGTTATCTAAGTTTCTGTTTCTCAAAAATTAGAAACGAGAAATAGGAAACAGAAATGTTACCAAATTACCACTCCTAAGAATCATAATTCTCTTTAAATTCTATCTACGGCAGCCAGCAATATCATTACTTTTCACTGTTTGAACTTGAGCTTCTTTCTCTTTGAGATGAAAGAATGACATCAATGGCTTCCTTAACTTGGGAAATATCAGGAGCTTTCCCACCTTGAACTGGCCAAAATTCATCAGTCGCCAGGATCTGAAATTTAAAATTTTATTAAAAAAGATCAAGAAACAGAGCCAAAAAAGACGGAAGTTTTTTTTTTGGTTTACAAAAAAAAAAAAAAAGAAAAAAAAGGGAGGAAGTTGATAATTACTTTAATAGGTCGTCTTCGTTACATTAAAAAAAGTTAATTTTTAAAAATTCTCTCTAATTTGTTGCTCTAAAATTTTCAATCCAATAAGTTAGAACTTAAAATTAAGTTTTGCTCCTTCCTTCCTGTGAAGCAGATATGAAATTGAAGTTTGAATTCTCAAACTATAAATTTTGAGAAGTAATAAAGTGAAATGGAAATGTGTACCTTGACTTGTAGTTGAAGAAATTTGACATAACTAATTGCTTTCTCCAACATGGTAACCAAATCAACCTGCAAAGAAGTAAAAGCCTTTTTCTTATCTTACAACATTGAATATCTATTTTTTTATTTTCGAGTTCTTCTACATATATATTATAATTTATAATGTGGTATAAATAATTAGCTTATTGAAATGTTAATATTTTTATGGAGATTATATGTGGGCAATAAACCTCTACCTTCAAAATATGAACAATTTTTTTTAATACTTAGATAACAATAAGCACCTTGGAGCCATTGGGAACCAATTCTTGCAGTATCTTCAGCCGCTCGCTAATCCTCTCTCGTCGATTCTAAGATAAAACAAACAAAAAAACAGACATTCTTTCAGAATCTTAAATTGAAAGCCAACTTTGTCAAAACAAAAACAAATTAAGACCTTGGCTGCAATGCTCTGTGGATCCTTGGCTGTAGAAGATTTGGGTTTCTGTTTCTTATTTGAAGCTGTACATTGCTTCTTACAAACACCCCCACTACTCTCTCCCTGTGTGAATTTAACACTTGTTTTTGTTAATGCTTCACACAAATTCGATTAACAAAAAGGAATAGGAGAGTTAGATTATTATGTTTTGTACTAGTGGATAACTATCATCCAACTAATTATTTTTCATCACTTTTAAAATATTTCTTATTATTATATATTCTTCCATCTTCATGATTGCATCCTTAAAACTTTCTAATAGATTTGCATCTTACCAACAATTTATTAGACACAAAATTAAGAATTTCAAAAAAGAAAAATTAGGAGTACAAGTAGAATTGAATAAATAGAAGTCTAATGGTGTAATTGGTAGCTTTAGGATTATAAGAGATTTCAGATAAATTTTGTTGTTTGTTTTCCCATGATAGAACATGATTTAAAATCTTATGTGATATTAAATCATAAGGATTTTATAAAATTTTGAGATAAATTATTTATTTAACTTTGTCATACTGTAAATAAATATATTTATTTCAAATTATTTTCATTCCAAACAAGATAAAAGATAAAATTACTTATAGGGGAAGAAAAAAGATAGTGATTTGGTAGGTACCATAAGTGATAAAGATCGCTTTTGGTTGGGTATGATGATGTGGTGAGGTGGTTGAGCAGAGTGGTGAATGGCATCAGAAACAGCAGTTGCTTCAGAATAAATTAGCCACTCATACACTGCGGACGACCCATCTTCTAATCCTCCACTGCCAGTAGCAGAAGCAGTGGTTTTGTTGTGTTTTTTATGGGTGTTGTAGTAATTCGTAGCTGTTTGGAAGTAGTTATTGGGATTCTCCATCACACGCTGCTGATCCCAACTGTAATTACTCTCTTCACCCTCAAACCTCACCACAGATGATTCCTCAATAATCCCACACTTGAAGTTGATCACTGATTCAGATACCTCTTGTTGTTGATGATGATCGTGTGGCTGTGAGTAACTTGTGTTTAGAAACACAAAGTTATTACTGTTTTCAGTCTCCATGCCATCCACTTCTTGCATACCCGAATTTGCAAGTGCCATTAACACAGACACACAATAAAAAAGAGTGCTTCAAAAGTGCTCAAAAGGATGCACAACCCTCGTACTTGATGGACCCTATTTGTAGGGGTTGATTCTAAGCTTAACTTATCCAGTCATATTTTTATATCGACTAAGTTATATAAAATTCTCTTAAATTATATGATTGGACTTTCTATTATGTCTTTACAAATTTTTAGTTTAACTTCTCTCGAAAGTTAGATATTCAAAGCTTCAATGCTCTCCATTTTTTAACTAAAAACAAAACAATATTTGGCTGCTTATCTACATGTAAGGATCTCCTTACACACTATCATTAAAAATTTGGTAGTTATTTAATTTTTTAGAAAAAAAAATATATCTTTTTCTGCATTCCTTTCTCCTAGTTGTGAAAAACATAATAGTGGTGTGTAGGAAGATCTATCCATATTTCCTACACGCGAGTAGGATTCAAATATTATTATTCCTAACAAAATTCCTTTGATTTGGTCATTAAGATTATACTCATAATAGCATAATTGTCTTTTCTTTAGTTTTAGGGAACTGTTGCTATTCCTTGACATTTTTTAAGTCCTGGCCCTTAATTTCTATTTGCTCATATTTTGATAGAGAGTCTCCAATTCATGAGAGGAAAGAAAAGTAAATGAAAGATAGTAAACACTTATACTTTAACTTTTGTTTTCTCTCAAACCCTTAATATTTCAGTTTTGACTCCATCGAGGTGTAATAAAAAAGAAAAGAAAAAGTAGATGAAGAGCTGTTTTTGGAAAACTTTAAAAGTTTGACCGACTAAAATACTTTGTTTTTTTTAAATAGAAGGACATACTGAAATAGATATTTTATGTAAATCCTAAATCAATTAGCATGGGGAAAAGTGACAAATGGGTTTATTAAAAAAAAAAAAGGAAAAAAAAAAAGAAAAAGAAATGGAGTTTGTAGAATGTTGATGGTCTGAATTGAGGGTTGAGAAAGGCATAATTAATTGTATGTTGGGGGATGGAGCAGGTGGCAGAAAAACACAGCGAGATTAAAGAGAGCAAAAATAAATAAGAAGAAAAGCAGCATGCAAAAGGGTCGGCGGATGTGTCGTTAATGGCACGTCTTTGAGATTCCTGTGGTGAGTTTTTGAGAGCCAAACTGATGGATCTGCCCCCACTTTCCTCTCTGTTTCCGTTTCAAACTCATCTCATATTCTCATTCTCATGCTCATGCACGTGGATCCCCGATTCTAAACTTTATTTTTATTTTACACCCATATTTTTCAATTTTCAACTTCAATGTATAATATATATATATTGTACATGTGTGAAGTTTTAAGTTGGCTATGCGAGCTGAGTTGGCCATCTGGGTGTAGTTTTTATTGGGGTTACTTTTAATATGATTGCTATGGCGGTGCTAATATATATATATATATATATCCTTCTCTCTCGCAATATAGTCTGTCTTGCGGAATCCCATTTCCATTGCTGAAGAAGATATTGTGTTCCATTTGGTTTATTTGTTTATTTCTTTTGGCATAGTTTATAGATTAATCAATAAGAAAAAGAAAAGAAAATGAAGTGTGCATTCAAATTCGCTGTCCAACTATTAATCAAAGGTCATAACGATATCGTGGATATACATATATGAATTAGAGATGAATGACATAATTATGTTGACATATCCCAACGAATGTTAATTGAAAGAGAATTATCCTAAATATATTTAAAAAATTCAAATTCTATTGCAGTTCAAGAATATATCTAAATTCCAATTATCTAATAGGTACAGGTTTTAATTATACGAAATTAAATAACCAATTGAAACATGATGCACTACAACACAATTACAAGTTTTGCTGAGTAGTGTATCTTGACGAAACTGTTTTTCATAAGTATTAACAAGTTATGTTGACGACATGACGTTTTCGTCGTCATATATGATTTATTTCGACAGATTTGCTTTCGCTGACATTTATTGAAGCGCGCCACATTTTTCCATTTGGCGCAAAACTTATACTGACGATTTTGTAGTACATACTGACACAATAGTCGTCAGAATAAATCAGGGCAAGTACCAACGAAGTAAAACATTGTAAATGGTTTCTTTATGCCAACGAAATGTATGTTTCGTCGCCATATGTTGTATATACTGACGATGTCGTAGTTCATCGAGAATAATTTCCAAAATTACATAAATGAAACACGTGTTTTTTTATATAGGCTAATGTAATTATTATTAATGCCGATGACTTCTTTTCGTTGGAAGTTCTGAGCTCTAATTTCACGATAACATTTCTTCTTCCACTTCTTCTTCACTCCAACTTCTCTCTCTCTTCCGCAATTTCCTCCGCAGCACTCCCCTCCCCCTTCCTTCGACCACCTCTCTAGATTCCTTCCTTGTCGATTGCTGTCCAGCCCACCGTCACCTTCCTCTCCGTTCTCTCTCTTTGTGTGTGCAAATTGCCTTTGCCACCTTCCTCCCCCTTCTCTCTCTCACGGTTGATTCACCTCCTCCGCTGCACTGCCCTCTATTCACTACCGCTGCTGCCGCCCCTATTTGGTCCATCGCCGTCACTCCTTATCGACCGCTGCTCAGCTCTCTGTCGCCGCCTTCGTGTCCATTAGTTGTCCGCATAGAGGTATATTCTTAGTTTAATTTTGTCAATTAAACATAAAATTATATGTTAGATCATGTTGTGATTGAATTTGTGGTTGAACCACCCTACACTAAATATCTATGAATGTATGTATGATATATATATTTGGTATCTATTCAGCGATTTGTGTAAATTATTATAGTTGGTATAATACATCCTATAACCTATTAGATTATTTATGTTCTTCTCAAATAATAATATACTTTAACAATTTCAATTACGAACTACCTAAAAAAAGTAACAATCAAATGTTACTAATATAATTGAACTAACCAAATTTGAGGCATATTTGATGAGAAGTACTTTTATTTTGCCCTAATTTCTTAATTCACCATGAATATGTCAACAAAATAAAAATATTAATTACTAATTGAATTAACCATATTTTCACATATTTGTTGATCAATTTGTCAACTAATAATGATATTAGAGATACTTGTTGATTGATTTGGTTGTTGGTTGTGACTTTGTGTTTTGATTTGATTGTGAATTTCATGACTTTGATTTCGTTGTGATTGAGGTTTGATTTTTTTTGTTAAGAAAAGAAGCACGATGTTGTTGTTTGTTGGTTATCTAGAAATTATGTTAGTTTGAGTGAGTTAATGCTCTTAGCCTCTTCATTTATCGTAGTTTGCGTTGTATGACTATCTTGCAGTTATGGTAACCATATACTAAATAAAAAGATAATTTAAGTGTGGTAGACATATTTTTTTACAACAATTTGATTAATTTACTTGGCCTTGAAGAATGGAGATTAGATGAGTTCACTTTCATAAGGGTTATTTTAGGTTAGTTGATGAGATGCGAGTGTGTTTGAATGAGTTTTTCTTGCTTGGATTGATTTTGGTGACTTGGGATATTTTCTAGAGCTTGGTTGGGTTACGCATACATCATTTGGAGTTTAAGGCAAGTTTGAGAGACTTTGTGGCATTTAGAGTATTGTTTGGTCTAGTTTGTGAGATGGAAAACGATTTTGTGTGAGTTAGAGAAAGATCATATAAGGTTCAATTAGGGTTAGTTCGTGGGATTTAGAGTGAGTTTTTTTTTTTTTTTTGGGTGATTTTTAAGGGTTAAGTTTAGGTGATCTTTTACATATGTAGTTGACTTCGACATGTTTGGTAGTTTTTTTTGTTATTAAAATTACCCACATGGTGACTTCCGCGGGTTAAGTTTAGGTGAGCAAGTTTGTTTTGTCATTGAAATATGATAAACACTAACTTTGCTTAAATTTCTGTGGTAGTAACATTCAGATTATAGATTTTTTCATTATCATTGAGCGGCTATCTTGCAATAATGGTAGCCCATCTATTTTGGGTGGGTAACATGTTTTAAGTTCACCTTGGGGGGTGGGGAACGTGATTTCACATGGTTTTGGGTTGCTTTCTAGGTTGCTTCTTGATTCAAAATGACACTTAGGCACACCTATTCGAACCTTTGTGCACATTTTAGTGAGTTTGACCGCCTTGGAGGGTGGGTCATGTCTTTGTAGTTGCACTTAGTCATTTCTAGGTTGAATTTTGATTCAAAATGATACTTAGATACATTTTAGAACTCTCACGTGCGTTTTAGTGAGTTTGATGGCCTCGAGGGGTGGGTAAGGTCTTTCGAGTGGACTTGAGTCCTTTCTAGGTTATGTTTTAGTTGAAAATGACATTTAGGCACATTTTAGAACCATTGTGTGCGTTTTAATGAGTTTAACGGTGTGGGGGGTGGGTTACGTCTTTCGAGTTGCACTTGAGTTGTTTTTAGGTTGTGTTTTAGTTAAAAATGACACTTAGGCACATTTTCGAACACTTGTGGATGTTGCAGTGATATTGAAGTGATCGAGAGTGTGGATAACGTGTTTTTAGTTCAACTTGGTTGCTTTATAGGTTGCTTCTCTATTTAAAATGTGACAGTTTTTACATAGGTACATTTTAGAACTCTTGTACACGTTTTAGTGTGTTCGTCGACATTGGGGGGTGGGTAACATCTTTGTACTTCTAGGTTGAGTTTTGGTTCAAAATGATAGTTAGACACATTTTAGAACACTTGTGTATGTTTTAGTGAGTTTGTCGGCCTTGGGGGTGAGTAACGTCTTTTGAGTCGTATTTGAGTTCTTTCTAGGTTAAGTTTTGGTTCAAAATGACACTTAAACAAATTTTAGAACTCATGTGCATGTTTTAGTGAGTTTGACGGCCTCGGGGGTGGGTAACGTCTTTATAGTTGCACTTGAGTCCTTTCTAGGTTGTGGTTTACCTGAAAATGACACTTAAGTACATTTTAGAACGCTTGTGTGCATTTTAGTGAGTTTTACGACGTTGGGGTGGGTTGTGTCTTTCGGGTTGCACTTGAGTCGCTTTTAAGTTGTATTTTAGTTGAAAATGATACTTAGGCACATTTTTGAACCCTTGTGGGCATTTTAGTCAGTTTGATAGCCTCAGAATCTTTCTGAGTTGCACTTTTGGTTCTAAATGACACTTAGGCATATTGGTTGTGCTTTGTGAGTTGTTTATTTGTTGAAAATAACGCTTAGGCACATTTTAGAACACTTGTGCATGTTGTAGTGATATTGAAGTGATTGGGAGTGTGGATAACGTGTTTTCAATTCAACTTAGTTGCTTTATAGGTTGCTTCTTTATTTAAAATGTGACATTTTTTATATAAGCACATTTTAGAACTCTTGTACACATTTTAGTGTGTTCGTCGGCCTAGGGAGGTGGGTAACAACTTTGTACTTGTAGGTTGAATTTTGATTCAAAATGATAGTTAGGCACATTTTAGAACACTTGTGCATGTTTTAGTGAGTTCGTCGACCTTGGGGAGGGTAACGTCGTTTGAGTTGTCTTTGAGTTCTTTCTAGGTTAAGTTTTGGTTCAAAATGAAACTTAAGCACATTTTAGAACTCCTATGTAGGTTTTAGTGAGTTGACTGCCTCGGGGGTTGGGTAACACGTCTTTGTAGTTGCACTTGAGTCCTTTATAGGTTGCTTCTTGGTTCAAAATGACACTTCGGCACGTTTTAAAACTCTTGTACATGTTTTATTAAGTTTGTCAGATTTTGAGGGTGTGTAACGTCTTTGTAGTTGCACTTGAGTTCTTTTTAGCTTGAGTTCTGGTTCTAAAATAACACTTTGACACATTGGGTGCTTTGTAAGTTGTTTCTTGGTTGAAAATGACACTTAAGCATATTTTAGAACACTTGTGCAGATTGTAGTGAGATTGATGTGATCAGGAGTGTGGGTAACGTATTTTTCGTTCTACTTGGTTGCTTTATAGGCTGGTTCTTGATTTAAAATGAGACATTTTTCTAGTTCGAAATGACATTTTTTTATCTACGTGGGTTGTAGGTTGTTTTTGTGTAAGTTGCTTAATACAATATTTTTATGTTGCTTTTTAGTTTGAAGTTAGAGGATTGGGGTTTGGTTTTACATTATTTGATCAGCACATTTTGTATAATGTAGATTCTATAATTAAACAAAAATTTTCCTCTCATTTCAAGTACATTTCATGTTTGTAGTATGCTCCTCACGGAAGAATTTATGTTTTGATTTTAACAATGGAGCATTTTTGTTATGCTTAGGCTCAGGCTTTTCTTTTGTATTTCTTAGTTAAAACTGAATGTAAAAACATTGTGTTTTGAAGTTAATATAAATATTTATTTTCTTGACAATGTTGGATTTAAATATTTTATTTGTTTAATAAACTTGACAGGTAATCTTCGATAACTTACAATTGATATTCAATTTTTTAAATTAAAATGAAAAAAATATAAATGTTGCCGACGAAATACATAACTGTGAAAGAAAGAAGATTAATTTTTTTTTTTAAATAACGCCACTGCCAACGAAACGTACCTTTGTCAGCATATAGCTCGATATACTGATGATATATGTCGTTCGTAATATTGCTAAGATTGTCGATGACATCGAAATTTGTCAGTATATCGAGGTTATGCCGACGATTCTATTATTGTTGGTAGCTTTTTTATGTACTGACGACGCAGATTTTCATCGTTATTAGTTTTCTATATCGACGGGTAAGCCGTTTCGTTGGCATAATATACCTGACATGGTTGTTCCGATGAAATAGTTTCTTCAGGAGTCTGTTTTTCCCATGAATATTGAACTTTTTCTAACGCCTTGTTTCGTCAGGACAACCAAAATTTATAGTAGTGATGCTTAAGAACTGATAAATAAACTAATTTATCAACCTAAGCCCAGAACAATTATATACAATCAGTAAAATAATAATAAGGAAGAGAAAGAAAGACACTGAATTTATACTAGTTCATCCAATATAGATGATAACACTTCAAAAGAGAGTTATTAGGAGCCTTTTAGGATAGATTCACCTCATGTTTGAAGTAAATTGCCTTTAGTTTATGGAAGAAATGCTTGATGTACCTTTGTTTTGCTTTTATGACTTTTGAGAACCTTCATTTTGATACATCATTCTAGGTAAGACATCACTAGAATAGAATTAAGGGGTATTATGCTAATTGCTATTGATTCTGGGTATTTTGTTAAACAGATAATTGATGGAGCATTATGTTAGCAAAATTATTGAGAGAGCAATTCTGGAGCAAAACATACAGAAATCTGCGCGAAGATAATAGAAATTCAAATATGGAAACAAATCTATCTTTGACAGAATTAATCCACTGTTAGATGTGAACCGCGTGGACGATTTGACCTAATAAGTTTCCTAATCACAAAAGGAGACTTATAAATAGAAGATGATGCCGCCAATTAAAGGAGTTTCGTGAATTTTAGTTTGCGAAGTTCAATTTAGCGATTTTAGTTCGAGGCTTTTTTTCTTTCGCAAACTATCATCCATAGTTACTACGGTTTTTCACATTCACGTAGGATAGAGTTGAAGAAGATAAAACCTTCATTGACGGCTAAAGCTTAAAAAGTGATTTCTGCAAAAGTTTTCTTGGAGCAACTGAATTCTGCAACTTTCTAGGATTTTACTTAACCATAAACTTGTTTACTATTTTCGTTTATGTGTTGCTATCTCACCATTGGGTGAGTATTAAGGGATACGTGTTGAACTGATTTAGTTTGGAAATAAGAGCTTTACAGATTGAACTGTTTGTAGGTGTTTGTTATTGCTTAATGTTTATGTGTGCTTGGCCAACACGCATAAATATCTTCTTTAAGTTTCAGAAGAAAACGTGAGGAGTAGAATGCGTTTAAAATATATTAGGCTCTAGATTAGGTTAGTTGCTAGCTAGTGGAGAGGTTAGGAATAATTACTCACCTAATGCACAAAAAAAAAAAACAAATTTAACTCATATAGGTTAATAAAAATTAAGTTAAAATAACTGGGAGATCTAAGAGGATTCTAAAGATTATTGTTGTGTGATTTGATCTTGCAAATCTTTTGCATCAACATTCTACTTCAGGAAAAATTATGTTACCTTAATTTGAACCCATTCATTCTTCTCATTACAATCACTAAAGCAGTCGTTTTGTTCAGTCATTTACTTTCATTTCGCATTAGTTATAAAACCCAATAATCATTTACTTTTGTTACCTTTGAATTCACTAAGAGAATAAGCCAAAATAAGTTAAGATCTATCACTAATCCCTGTGGAGACGATATAAATACTTAGCATCTGCTTTTGACTGTGTATACTTGGACATTGAATTGTGTGATTTTATTATTCATTTACACACACAGAAACAGTAGGCTACGTCCAGTTTTCTGCTATTGTTGCACGTTCTACTAAATCTTTCAAGGAGAAGTACAAAAGAGATTACAACCATGCCCAAGGGATTTCTCACAATTATCTCTCAAGGTAAAAGGTTTCACGAATCACTTAAATACTCAATCTCCTTATAGCATAGAGTAAAAGAATCACACACTCACAAACTCACAAAATTACTCACTATCGATCACTATACAGTAACTCTTGGGTTATAGGCAATTTTATAGAGACTGCAAATTAACTCACTCCAAAACCTAAAAGGAAAAATTTCTCGACGTAGCGTCGCGACGCTATACATGACATCTCTACGCTACAAGCTTCTGCGTCACAATAGAAATTCGAGTGCTCCTTTTT
>JAOANK020000092.1:1472282-1486659 GCA_026257165.2 Telfairia occidentalis | reverse complement strand
AATTTGGATATTAATAATAAATTAGATTTATTATTAATTAAAAATTGGGATTAATTAATTTAGCTATTAATAATAAATTAGATTTATTATTAATAAATTAAAAATTGGGCTAATTGGACTTTGAAAAGTCTAATTAGACAGTTAGACCAACTTTATGTCCAATTACATAAAAAACGAATTCATAGGGTTTTAGAAGTCCAATGGGGAATAATTCAGTGTTAGGGTCCATGGAAGAGTTCATGCACCCAAAAACCCATGAGATGGGAGCTGAACAATTAATTATGAAAATTAAAAAGAGTTTTTAATTTTCATAATTAAATTAAAACTCTTAGGGTTTTGGCCTATATAAAGAAACTTATAGCCAAAACCTAACGAAGTAAGTCATGGCCTTCTTCTTCTCCCTCTCCTCCCAAGAAAGAAAATTAGTTTTCTTCTAAGTTCTCCCAAAAGGTGCCCACACACCAGTTTGTAGCAGATCAAGGATAGCTCAGAAGATCATGTGGAGTCTCTCCAACGATCTGTCGCCTTTGTAACATCCCAAAGGTAAGTTTTTTTTCGAAAACTTTTTCTATAAAAATTCTTTTATTCAAAAGTCGTCATTGCGATCCGCATTCTAGAATCAAAGTGCCCGCTTCCGCTGCACCAAGTTCTGGATCCAACATAGTTACACTGTCACAGGAAGAGTATATGAAGAAAGTTTTAACTAGACTTTGCATGGATAATGCAAAGCCTGTAAGTACTTTTTAGCTTCACACTTTAGATTGTCTAAGGAGCACTCACCCAGAAACCAGGACGAGATAGATGATATGGTCACAGTGTCATATGCTTCAGCAGCTGATAGCTTGATGTACACTATGGTTTGCACGAGACCATACATAGTCCATGCAGTGGGAGTTGTGAATAGGTACATGAGAAATTCATGGAAACAACATTGAGAAGGAGTGAAATGGATTTTCAAGTACTTGAGGGGGACATCTAATTATGCGTTGCAATTTGGAAAGTCAGATTTCAAACTGTAGGGATATATGGATGCAGATATGGCTGGTGAAACAGATGGCATGACAACTAGTTATGTATTTACCTTGGGAGATACTGCGATCAATTGAGTTTCAAGACTGCAGAAGATTATTGTGTTATTTGCCACATAAGCTAAGTATGTTGCAGTTACTATAACAAGCAAAGAGATGATTTGGCTTCAGTATTTCTTAGAAGAACTTGGCTTGAATTTGGGAAAGGGCACATTGCATTGTGATAGTCAGAGTGTTATTCATCTGGCAAAGAATCCAATGTTTAATTCGAGAATGAAACACATACAGGTACGGTATCATTTTATCAAATCATTCTTGGAAGACGATGTATTGGTACTAGAGAAAATTGCAGGAAGACAAAATCCAGCAGATATATTGATCAAAGTCGTTCCTATTGACAAGCTGAAGTTGTGTGCAACTTCAGTTGGACTCTGTTCAAATTAGAAGAGAAGTCACTACTGTTTGTAGAGGAGACATATTGCATTGTTTTGTCTACAAGTGGGAGATTGTTGAGAGAAGTGGAGTCAAAACTTAATAAAGAAATCTATAAAATCACATTTTCCTCCTAGGCTTTGGTTTGCAACTTTTTCCTTTTCCTATTAGGTTTTGGTGTGAGCCTCTATAATACACTTATAACTCAGATCAACAGACACAAAGGCATAGAGACACAGAGAAATATAGAGATCTACAAAGATGTAGAGTAAGTGATTTTGTGAGTTTGTGAGGGTGTGATTCTTGTACTTCATTCTATAAGAAGATTGAGTGTTCGAGTGATTTGTGAGACTTTTTTTCCTGAGAGAAAATTGTAGAAATTTTTGGAGCATGGTTGTAATCTCCTTTGTACTTCTCTATGAAAGATTTAGTCGAACCTGCAACGGTAGTAGAAAACTAGACGTAGCCCATATTGGGTGAACCAATATAAATTCGACGTTTTTCTTTCTCTTCATTTTTATTATACTGATTGTATTTGATTGTTTCTAGCTTAAGTTGATAGATTAGTTTATTTATCAATTCTTAGGCATCATGTTTCAATTGGTTGTTTGATTCCTCATAATTGAAAGTTGTATCTATTAAGCAATTGGGATTTAGATATATTCTTGAACTGCAATGAGATTTGGGTTATTGAAATATATTAAGGATAATTCCTATCAAGAGTACCAAAGGTTATCAAGTATGCCCAATTTGTAAAGAAGATACGTCATCCTTTAGAATAAGGAAAAATTTTCTTTCATGGGACATCGACGTTATCTTCCAGAGAATCACAGTTAGTGGAGAAATAAACAACATGACAAGAAGTTAGAACGTAGAACTCCTGCTGTTGTAATGAATGGAGATGAGATTCTCGAACAAGTAAGTACTGTCAACTTTTTCATACTTAGTAAATACTCATCCCTACAAATGAAGAAAAGAAAAAGGGCTTTTAACTGGACAAAGAAGGGTATATTCTTCAAACTTCCCTACTAGTCAAAATTAATGTTGAGACACAAGTTGGATGTCTTGCATATTGAAAAAAAAAATGTATGCGACAACCTTCTAGGCACTTTGTTAAATATCTAGGTCAAGACAAAAGACATAAACTTTGTTGAGTTAGACAAGTTATTGGTATGTTGATGACCCTGTTATCTTAGCTAGACAAGCTCAACAAGTTTTTTTTAGCTTGACGACAATAAACTTTGTAGTAATTGGAAAGTTGTTCAAATAGTCCAAAACAAACGTTTATGGGACGTTACAAAAGCTGGTGATGTAGACAACAACTTGATTGAGGTAGACGAAGTAGCTAGGGAGATTTTAGTTAAAATGTTCATTCAAGATAACTCATTATGTAGAGATGATGTGGATCCGACTAGAACAACTACTTAGCCAACAATCAGACAGAAGCGCACCACAAATCATATATGATGATTTTATAGATGATAATGTTGAGAATGTTGAGACTCTTAAAAATAATTCAGATTCCCTTCAATTTTTAGTTTTAGATAAACTGAATAGTGAGTAAGTATGAGTTCTAGAGTTGAATTTCTTATTTTATAAGCACGTTAAATTCTATAATGAATTTCTTAAACTAACTTTATTTTTTAGTTTTCATGTGAATTTATATATAGATGGTGTGACCGAGTCAAGAAGGCTTGGCAGATCGTGTTTTTGTTGGGGAGCATTCTCCAGTGTCGGACTCTCCTTCGACTACAGAAAGTTCGACGCTGACTTAAGATAATTTTTTTTTCTCATTAAACATATATATACATTTTTACATTACTATACTACTTCATCAATTCATTAGTTTTTATCAGTTTCCAGGTATAGGAGGACGAGGGGTCATAGTAAAAATATTGAGTTAGACAAGCACGTTGAGAAGTATGGAAGGATCAACATAGAGATCAAGGACGAGTTCCAGAAGCTCGTATGCGCTAATAGCACAAAGTTCAGCTATTCCATCGGCACATATCAAGACCTAGCCATGTTAAAGAACTTGGATGAGGCCCAAAGTCGAAGACGAGTAGAACGAGTTCTTCCTCAACTGTTGCTTCTTCATCACAACGTGAAAAGAAGTTGGAAGAGAAATTAGCTACAATGAAGGCGAAAGAGGAGGAGATGTGTGAAAAGGCAATTGGTCTATGACTGGAACTGAAGGAAAAGAAAAAGACATTCAATAATCAAATGACAGAATGGGAACGAAGATGGGCTTGGATGCAATCTCATTTCCCTAGTGAGAAAGGTGGTGGAGGATCATCATCGAGTGCTTAGGTATGAAATCAAACACATTCATATTAAAATTTTTAGTGTATTTAGAAGTTTATCGTATGTTGGTGACTATCTTAGAGTTATGGTAGTCACTATAGGCAAATATGTTATTTTCAAGTTTTCTGAAGAGTTTGTTAGTTATCCTATAGTTATGGTAGCTACTTGAGAGTTTAAACGTGTTAAGGGGTAGGTTAGATTACTTAGGCCATTTTTTAGTTTCTTAACATGTTAAGGGGGTGGGTTAGGCCATGTTAAGATAGCTATCTTATAGTTATGGTAGTCACTATAGGCAAATATGTTATTTTCAAGTTTTTTGAAGAGTTTGTTAGCTATCCTATAGTTATGGTAGCTACTTGAGAGTTTAAACGTGTTAAGGGGTAGGTTAGATTACTTAGGCCATTTCTTAGTTTCTTAACATGTTAAGGGGGTGGGTTAGGCCATTTTAAAGCTTTTGGACATGTTAAGGGGTGAATTGGGTCACTTAGGCCATTTTTTAGTTTTTAAACGTGTTAGAGGATGGATTAGGCCATTTAAGCCATTTTTTAGCAACGTGTTATGGGGGTGAGTTAGGCGATTTATGCCATTTTTTTAGCTTTTGGACATGTTAAGGAGTGTGGGTTAGGCCACTAAGGCAATTTTTAAGTTTTTAAACGTGTTAGGAGATGGATTAGGCCACTTAGGCCACTTTTTAGCTTCTTAACGTGTTAAGGCTGGTGGGTTAGGTCATTTAGGACATTTTTTAGCTTTTGAACATGTTAAGGAGTAGGTTAGGCCACTTAAACCATTTTTTAGTTTTTAAACATATGAGGGGATGGATTAGGCCACTTAGGCCACTTTTTAGCTTTTTAACGTGTTAAGGGACGTGGGTTAGATCGTTCAGGCCATTTTTTAGCTTTTGGACATGTTAAGGGGGTGGATTAGGCCACTTATGCCATTTTGTGGATTAGGCCACTTATGCCATTTTTTAGTTTTTGAATGTGTTAGAGGATGGATTAGACCACTTAGGCTACTTTTTAGCTTCTGAACGTATAGAAAGGGTGGGTTAGGTCATTTAGGCCATTTTTTAGCTTTTGGACATTGTTAACTTGTTAGGGGATGGATTAGCCCACTTAGGCACTTTTTTACAACTTGTTTGGTCATTTGACATCTAGAAACTTTTTGAACATTTTAAAGTATTAAGCAGTGGTGTTTAATTATTTATTTCTACTAGAATGCATAGTTTTTTACTTTGACTTTTTTGTAATACTACTTATGCACTTTCTATATTCATGCATTTCTTTCAAGTATACTTCTGATGAAGTAAAGAGAAGATGATAGCCACAAGTAATTTTTTTTTTTTTCAATTTAATAACTTTGACGTGTAGTACACTTTGTTATATTCAATTTTATGTAATTTTCTTTTGTTGAATGATATTTCAATTTATGTGAATTTATGTTTATATAAATTTTTTTATTTATATCGTTTATGTGAATTATCAGGTTGATATAAAAATAAAACAAAATCAAATAGAATAATGTAGAAATATAATTAAAAAATTGTTA
Source organism: Telfairia occidentalis (assembly GCA_026257165.2). Taxonomy (NCBI): domain Eukaryota; kingdom Viridiplantae; phylum Streptophyta; class Magnoliopsida; order Cucurbitales; family Cucurbitaceae; genus Telfairia; species Telfairia occidentalis. The sequence goes on along the minus strand of JAOANK020000092.1, from coordinate 1,481,350 downwards.
AAAACATTCCCGACATTACTAAACGTCGGGATTATGTCAATTAGGCCGACGTATGTTTCAATCGTCGCCATTTATTAGATTAAATTTAAGATATTTTAAAAAATTGTGCCTTGTTTTTCGTCGGTTTAAGCTTCCTAATGCCAACGTTTTTGGAAAAAAAATGTCGGAATTGTTTTCAATACACCGGCATTTCCATAACATTGATGGATACTTCTTATTGCCGATGCATTCAAAACGTCAATGTATGGTGAGGAAACGTCGACATTTATGTTAAAACATCGGCAGTTGTTTCCCCGACGAGTTCTGCTGACGTTTCGGCTGACCTTTTTTTTTTAATTTTCTACAATGTTTTTTTATATCGATAAATATGTTATTTCTTATAGTGGTATGTACCTTCTCAAAAGACACGTATGCTATATCAGAAAAGTTGTAAGCAATTTATAACGTTCCATAATTTTTTTGAAAGATTTAACCATCATATATAGATGAAATTGGAATTAATTTTAAAACCACATGAATCAAATTAATATCAAACACAAAGAATACTAAAAAGGTAATCTAATTTAGTTGTTTTCTCTTTGATTTTCTCAGTATGTAATTAGATTCCAACTTTACTTGTTAGAATTGTTAATGACGTACATAATAGGTTAGATAATTTTAATTGCTATAAATTGTATCCATTATTTATCCTATCTTAAATAGATTTATTTTTATAAACTTTCATAAACATGTCAATACTATTCGCATAAGAAGTATTTCCATAAAACCAAGAATTTAATATTGATATAGTCCATCAATATCTATGCCACATCAGAAAATATTTGAAATATTAGCAAAATTCTTACTATTATGTCATCCTCATATTGAACCGAATCAAAATATAGGCTCTAATGAACCTAATACGTTATTTAAACTTGGACTGAACTGGCCCAATCTTCAATAGTTAGGTCCGTGGCTTAACACATGGGCTTGCCAATCAATGAGCCGAAATTGGAACCAGCCCATTTTAAAATTATTGTATTGTTATGTTTAATTAAATTTCATTTTAAATTCCTTTTCAAAAAAAAAAAATGCATTTTAAATTTGAGTAACTTTTTTACTCTTTTTTCATATTTCAATTATTAAAGTTATAAGTTTTCTACTAAAAAAATGTTATAAGTTCCCTTTTCTTTTCTTTTTTTACTTTTAAAAAATAAGGTTATTGATTTTTACCCTTCTAACCTTTTTTTAATTAATTAGAAAGGACCTATTGGACTAGTCCATGATCAATACAAATGTAATCTAAGAAAGTTTCCAAATTAAAAATGAGAAATTAGAGTAGGTGTCCTTTTTTCTCTCTTCTTTTTAAAAATTGGCTAAACTACCTTAGCTAATGAAAAATGACCATCTTATTTTTTTCAACTATTTAATATTTTTATGGTTGGAATATTTTATCTTTTATTATGTTCTTCCTTTTGAATTCAAAATAAAATTTGTTTATCTCTCTCCTAAATTTTAACCATTTCCTATTTTTGTTATATTCTCTGATTTTGTTTTTTTCAATTTTTGATTCTCTGCTTGATTTTATCTTCTTTTCTGGATTCTTTTTTTCAAACGAATAATTATTTATTTATTCGTCTTTAATCCATTACACAACATTTTAATTTCCAAAAGACAAAATGGTTTCTTCTACTTCTCTATGTTTGGACATCTCCACATCTCCACATGAGGTACCATAGTATGACACATGATTTTTGTGTCTTTTTCTTCTTTCTCTACTTCTCAATGGCAAGGATTCTTTTTCCTCTACTTCTCATGGCAAAGTCATCGACATCACACCATCTCCACGTTTAGAATTCAAGACATGATTTTTGCTATTAAAATGTGAGAAAATTTTTAGGTAAATTTTTCTTAGGCAAAAGAGGAAGATAACATGGCAAACATCCAATACCAAAACGTATTTAGAGTCTTTAGAGATAAGTGTAGAGAGTATTTCTAATTCCAATAGTCTTGTATTTTTGGTATAGTAGAGAGTATTTAGAGTATTTAAAGATAAAGTAGAGAATATTTAGAGATAAACAAGAGTATTTAGTGAGAATTTAGAGAATACTTTTGGACAACTTAAAATTGTTGCTATATTATTTAGAGTATTTTGAGAGAGTATTTAGTGAGTATTTAGAGGGTACTTTTGAAAATTTAAAATTGTTACTATATCATTTAGAGTATTTAGAGATAAGCAAGAGCATTTAGTGAGTAAATTGCCTTATAGTTGCAACCTAAAAAGTACCTTTTTGTTTTTAATTTTTGGAATAGTATAAAGTATTTAGAGAGTATTTCTGTTTTTATATCTTCAACTAAAAGCGAGTGATTCTGGTTAGTAGACAATATTTTATTTGGAATAGGACTTAGATAATATTTTTAAATTTCAAATTTTTATATTTATTTTGAATAATGATATATATTTATTCAAATTTCTATTTTAAATTATTTGATTTTGATTGGATTGTTGGAAAATTTTAGATTTTGAATATCTTACTTTTGATTTAAATTATTTGATTTTTTTCAGTTTGATTTCCTAAATTATAGATTTTTTAAAGCTTTTCTTGAGTATATTTTTTTGTATTCCTAAATTATTGGTAGTTTGTTAGAGTATTCTATCAAATCGAGTTGGGATAAAATCTTTCTTGAACGGTAATTTTGTACCCAAAAAATTAACTGAAATGCTCTTATTTTTAAGTTGTTCATTCTTCAAAACAAGAAATCATTTTGCCATTTTTTAAAATTGACTATTTTAAATGGTCATATATGTTGTTATCCCATTAAAAAAATTATGATTCATATCCACTCCAACATGAGAATGAACTAGTGAGAATAGACTAGGCCAAAGAAATGTTGAATTTGAACTAGGTTTAAGGAGCAAACCTTTAAAAATTGGGTCACTTATTAATAGCGATAAAGCTCTCAATCTAAGCATAGCTCAATGGACAAGTCATCTACTATTACCATAAAGATTGATAGTTCATTCTCTCATCAATTGTTGAACTAAAAATAATAATAATAAAGCTAACTTCTATTAATAAAAATACTAAGAATGAAAATGATGATTTATATGTATATATATAAATGTTATTGAAATTTATTTAAGACCCATGAGATTTTATTTTACTAATTTAAATATAACCTTTATAAATTCCTTGAGTTTCTTTTTCCCAAAAAAAAAAGAAAGAAAAAAAAAATCCAACATAGATATTTTATCTACTTTTTGAATGATGTGGACAAGGTCTGAACTTAGTTGAACAATGTGGTTTTAAATTTGTATTGAATAGAAAAATTAATAAAGGAAAAAGTTATAGTTTAGTTGGATGAAAAAGCAAATGAAAAGGGAGGCATTGCTTCGTGGGGAAGAGAATTGATGCAATGATTTGTTTGGTTGGTGATTTGGAAAGTTGGTTTCGTACCCATTAAACATTCTCCTCATACTTTTTTTTTTTTTTTCTTTTGTATATTTTTTGGTTTGTTTTAATTTGGACACTCCCAAGTACTACTAACACCTTCTCATCACCACTCACCAAAACTACACAATAACTTTAAACTACTCCATATGTCTTTCTTTTCTTTTTCATTAAACTATATGCATTCCATCTACTCGTCAAACTTTCATTGTATCTTATCTTAATGTTAGTGTAATCTTTGTAACACCCTTTTTTTAAAAGTTGTCTTTATATAGGAACGGTTCTTTGTTCAATTTCTTAACGTGGTAGCTTTTGGCCCAACTAATTCTATATAGAAACCAAATCCTTAGTACAGTTGTCTAAATTGAACCTAGGCCGAAAAAGATATGTTTCTATTTATGGATGTGAAGGTTATTTACTTATTTATTAGTGTGTTTCATATATTTTTTTTTATCAATCTTTCCAATTTCGTATTTCTTGAATGAATCTTAAAATTCTAAACATGATGTTGAAGATTAACCTCTCATTTCTACTGTAGGAACATTAGAAAAATAATTGAGAAATTTAAAAGGTAGAAAACTCCAAAATCGGAGAAAAACCACAACCCACCAAAAAGAATATTTACTATGCGACCCCAATTACAAAATACTCTCTCAAAGCTTTTTACTGCTCACACTCTTCTCCCCACTATCAAACAAGAGAATGCAATAAAGAAATTTAGTTAGAACTAGTATACCAAACTTAGAATGTTTCTAATTAGGATGGATAAAACTAAAGCTCATAAGCCTCTTTCATTCATTCTTTCCAATGTGAAATTTTCACTCTTATAATATTTTGCTAAAAAACTCAACAATACTCTCATTCATTTATCATTTTTTTAAAACAAAGAAATATGTAAACACATTATATAGAAGGAAAATTAGTAAATTTCATCCAAATTGCATTTTAAAGTAGTACACTCAAAAGGGGACACTTTAAGAAGGGCAAAAAACCCAAATAACAATTTGCATATAAAAAGAAAACTAGTTGAAGTCGTTGGAGCCAAAACAAGACCAAAAATGATGCCTAAGAAAGGTAGGGGTAGGGGCGCCATGGGGCAAAAATTTTGTGAACTACAATGCTCATGCCATTGTCAAAAACGCCTTGGCTCTGACATTAAAATGCATCTATACACACAAGTTAGAAATTATTCATATTGCAACTAAAGAACTTACACGTCACAATGTCAGCTCAAGTTCTCTAACGTCAAATTAAGTTGTTCATAGAAGAGTCGCATACATAATTTGTGTTCGTCACCTTATTAAAGATGAAAATATAAATTTTAATGTTCGTATATTGAATTCTTATTTAGATAACAAGTAGAACGTTTGGTATTTTTTTTTTCTATCCTTTATCTTCATATTTGCTTTACTACTTTATGGATTTTGGTATGCTGGAGAAATTTAGGATTCTTGATCCATTTTTTCATGCCTATCCAGTTCAACTTTGCTCTCTATGCAAGAATAAGAATATTCTTCCAACACCGTCTATTTCTTGTTCTAATATTCTTATCTTAGTCTAAAAGGAAACAGCTACAAACTTAAAAGAGCAAATGGAATTGCAGTCCTACATTTATTGGGAAAATAACTGCCTTTTTTTTTTAACAATCTCATTTCTTGTTTTATTTATTCTCATTTATTTTACAGTGTTTATAAATCCCAAGGATAAGTTTGTGATGTTTTTTTAAAAAATTAATTTTAAGTGAAAGCACTTTTTATGTTAGAATTTTTGGAATAAAGTTCAATGATGAAGGCATCATATTCCTCCTAAATGTTCGATATTGGAATCATTCAATAACTACATGGTGGTTGATTAATCATTTCAACTTTTTTCTCAAGAAGGTTAAAAATGTGATATGACTTTTGCCTTTTTGACTCGTGTGTATATTATATACATATATATATATATATATATATATATATATAGTTAAAACAAGTTACAAACAAGATCTCTTTTCTCTTTCTCCTTGGTACTTGATTTGGATAGAAAAGGGATCCAATGCAAGAGTCTTGCGCCAAAATGACTTGTAACTCGAGAAAAGAACTAATTCCCAATTCCTTTACCCTTTTCTCTTCATTTTCTTTTTTTGTGTTGTGATCATTCAGTGCATGCACATGAAACTTGTACTATACTAATAATTCATTAAAATTAGCGAAAAGGGAGATTCAAATGCATGCCACCCATGAGAGGAGGTTGACGGCAACTTGAACTATGCTCGAGTTGGCACGCTATTACGAGGCTCTTCTGTAGTATTCCTTTACTAAAGAAGGAACATTTCACAATGAGAAGGGAAATGAACACTTTTAAACTTCACTATTTCTATACTGTAATATAACAGTGCCTTCAAAGAACAAGCAAAAACGGGAAAAAGCTATAATCTCAGCCTCATACAGATCCCATTCCCCATTTTTATTGACATTTACCAGTCTCCCGACACTCCCACAAATTGCCTGGACTGGCTTGCTTTTTCCTATATCTTATTTTCATTTCCTGTTTTCTAACAGTAACGACTATAAAAGTTTATCTTACAAACTCCATGGCCAAAGCATGAGTGCAAATTTTGTTACTTCGAAGAAACTTCAGAGGTGCAAGTATTAATAGGCATATCAGTGGGCGTGCATACCAGCGCCCTTCGTTGTAAATGCCTCAGACTCTGCTCCATACTCACTTGCACCATCTCTGCCAGCATCTTCTTTGCTTTACTAGATTGATCGTCATCTCCATCGATCTGAGAAATAATGTTACAAACGATGTTCTCGATCGTGTCCGGTTGAAGCTCAGATCTTGGATATGGAGAGTCCCTTAATAACCTTAATAGCGTTTTAGCCTTTGACTGAGATTTGGGTGTTCCCTGGACAGTGAGTTCAAGAAGGCCTGGGATTACCCCTTCTCCTAATATAGGTTCTCTGTATTTACACCGGTCGCTCTCACACATTGTCAATAGTGCACCGACTGCGTGATCACGACTTTGAAGAGAGCCATTCTCAAGCACTTCCACCACTGCAAGAACTCCACCTTCTTCAGATGTCAATGCTATTCTGCCTTCATCAAAACCAACTAAGGATTCAATCAATGAGCAGCATTTTTCAGCTGTTTTAGAGGATTTTTTACAAGTTTTCAGCAGACTAACTATTGAAGGGACTGGTTTTGAATCTAGAATGATACTAAGATTATGTGGATGTGTTGAAAGATTGGAAAGAGCCATTACAGCATCTGCCTTTGCTTGTGGGCTTCCACATCTAAGAATCTCCACAAGGAGGGGAATCGCACCAGCAGCACTTATTAATGGCTTATTGACAGCTGAAGCAGATAGAGTGAGTAAAGATGCAGTAGCGTTCTCTTGTAGGATCAAACTCTCTGATTGAAGAAAACCAACTATTGGTCCCAAGGCACCAGCTTCTACAATCTTGATCTTATTCCTGTAGGCATAATACAAGAAATTAATGTATGAAGAAAGCAGCTTTTTAGCTTGGTACAGTAAGTCTGTTCCCAACAAACTAAAAGAAGTAGGAATCTGGAATCGTAAAATTCACAAAATGAAATTTTCTTGAGTTCCAAAACAAAAATGCCCCTGATCACTCTCTAGACGATTCTTTTCTTGCTTCAGCTAAGATCAGGTCAGATTTTTAAAAGAAAAAAACTCCATAGCAATTCCACAGATCTTATGTAGCCAATAGTATCATTCGTACTAGAACAGGTTAAAACGTGATCAGTACAGAAGTTCCACACACTAGAAGTAGACCAATAATTTCAAATCCACCAATATATTCCATGTGCTAGAAGGAACAACAAGACAGGGCATGACAACGTGAATATCATGTACAAGGAAGAAGGCAAGAACAGGGGTGAGCTTGATATAGCACATTCGCAAGATGAAATCCACGTAGGTGCGTGTGCGTGCATGGGAGAAGGTGCCAACATAGACTTTTGTGTATGTTTGATTAGTTTGTTCCTTGTAAGCCACTCAAGTTAGCAAGCAAGAATAATTAAATTAAATTGGGGAGGGGAGGCTCCTGTTGTAAGGGAAAAGCAAGATAATGGTAGAGCTGAAGAGATTATATTAAAACCAACAAAGTATCAAACCAATTTTAAGGAAGAATTATATTTTTATTCAGAAAGGATGAACTCATATGTCTGAATCTTTTCTGCAAACGTTGTTTCTTCAAACCACTCAGAAATAGATCATCAGCATCATCCCACTATGGCGAATATCATCTTTACTAATCAGTAATAACAGCATAATTTCCATGGGCCTTAAATCATCAACAAAAGAAAATATCTAGAGACTTTTGACTTCAAAAAGAAAAAAGACATACAAATAAACAAAAATTGAACACATTTTTCATTTGTTTAGGTAATCAAAGACCCCAACCACCGCGTGTTAAGCCCCAACCGCACTTGGAAAAAGGGACAGGAGAAGCCTTCAACGACTAAAGCCACAAGGAAACAACAATATAAATAGGAATAGAATAAAGGAAGCTGAACAGGACAAATACAAATACAAATACTGACTTGCAAATTCTTTATCAATTAAAAACGTAGTCTAATTTAGAAAATTGCTCTGTTTCCGGGAAGAATTGAAAGGAAAGGAAAGGAAAGGAAAGGAAAGAAGAAAAAGAAAAAGAAAATAAGGCATCCAAAAAAAGATATCGTCATCTAATTGGCCAACCAATACATTTAAATTGTTTTTAGAATTTTAGATTTTCTTCCTTGCCCTACTTTTTACAATTTCCCTCGCATATTCTCGCCGGCCAATCACGTAAGGTAAAAAAAAAAAAATGAAAGCATAGAGAAAAAGGAAGAGACTAAAGAAGGGAACCTGATGACAATCGCCGACTAGACTTCATGAAATTCAGAAAGCATTAATTAACGAATTGAAAAAGAAAAGTAAAGAAGAAGATGCGTAAGTTTCCAACTTCCATGAATGAACAAAATTAAAATTCCAGAAAGAAAGCATAAAAAATGAAGAAGAAGAGATCTAAGAAATTACTTTTCATCTTTGACGGCGAGGTTGAGAAGGGCCAGGAGAGCAGCGTCATGGAGGGAGTGGGGGGAGTGGAGGGGGTGGAGCATGGAGACGAGATGGGGGATTGATTCGGAGAGCTGGCGGCGGCAACGTTGGGAGGTTTTTGTGAGTCGGCGAATTTCGCAGGCGGCTTCCAACTTGGAATCCAGGCCGTCCGATTGAACCAGAAGGAGCGCCCGCTGGACGGCGGCCTCGGAAGATGGGGAGGAGGTCCGGTGGTGGTGGTGGTGGTGGTCCCCGGAAGGGGAGGTGCAATAATCCATAGGAAAGAAAGAAAGAAAGAAAGAAAGAAGGTTGAAGGAAAATTGTGAGACAGTTTGAGAGAGAGAGAGACAGAAAGAGAGTGTGTGAGATATAAGAATTGTGATTTGAGAGGAAGGGAAGGGGAGAGCGTGGCTTTAAGCAACAGTTTTGAAACTAGAGAGAGAGAGAGACGTTTATATTACTAATTAATTCTTTATTTAATTAACGATTTTGGCAGTTGAATTTAGGGGTTAGGGCATAATGGTAAAATTCACAAGTGAGGGCATGGGCAGGGCCAGGGGCAGTTATGAAAGTGAAATGGGAGTTTT
>JAOANK020000092.1:1452614-1464008 GCA_026257165.2 Telfairia occidentalis | reverse complement strand
GGTTGGGGGGGGGGGGGGGTGGGGGGAAGAGGGGACCATTAAGAAAGGTGATCCATGAAGATTGTATACTAAATCTTAAAATTCATCGGAAGCATTGCTTAAAGGAGTTAACAAAGAGGGGTTTATTGGTCCTATAAGATTGATGGATGGCTGAGATGATGGGGTTTCTCTCAAGTTTGAGAATTAGTTTATTCAAAAGCATGGAAAACTTGAGGTTATATCACGTTATGGGGATTGGATTATGTTAAGAGGTCTCCCATTGTCTGTCTGTGGGAAAAGGAGATATTTCAAGCAATTGGAAAAAATTGTGGGGTTTTGATTACTTAGAAGCATGTTTAGAGATAGATAAGAGGCAATCCTTTTGGGTTTATTCCAGCCCAAATGTAGAGTGAATATCCAAGAGAAGGGAGATTTGTGGTACTAGTTTTGGTTGGCCATTCCTGAAGACTTTTGTCTGGTAGAGTGCAAGATGTCTATAAAAGTTATTTGGCTGAGGTTGCTTAGAATGTCGATAAAAATTCATTGGTGTGCCTCAGTTGGCAAAGAGATTGGAAGATGATTCTAGCTACTTTGCCTTGCAGTTCAAGGGTCTTTTCCTTGGCTTTAAATCATGGCCAACATGATGTATGAAAGGAATTGTATTCAGTATGGAGGCCACTAATAATTGTATTTAGTTTTTTTCTTTGAATTAATTTCTGTTTGGTTTGCTTTAAATAGTTTTACATGCATAAAATTTTTTTAATGCAGCATGATCTGTCAACTAAAGTTTTTATTTAAGAATCAATGGTGAATTTGTAGTTTTACTCTTCAGTTTTTATTTTCTGAATATGCAGTTTATCATGTCTGAACTTGTTCTGGTTGAGGGTTAATTCAGCTCATAAGTTCCACAAATACTAATGTTCAATTTTATTTAGAGAGATAATCATGGGGAAATTAAGCAAATTAAACAAGCAATAAATGTGAGAAAAATCAAGGAGAAAGAGTCCTCGGGAATTGATTTCACTGATTGATATTATTAGCCAATAAACTAATTTAACCAAGAATGAGCCAACAATTAATCTATAAGTCAAAAACACACATTATAATTGTCTCTCCCGAGCACAATTAAACCTCCCTACTAATTAAGAAACTAATATTTCTGTTCAATTTCATTAACAAGCAAAGGCATTAAGTCTAATTCTTTTAACGACCTTTAAAGAAATCTTAAATCTCTTGATCTTAGAACTACTTCAGTCATGCATTCAAGTTCTAATCTAAATCACCTCTCCTGAGTATAAGATTCAGATCAAAGAAACAATTAATCCGTGATCAAGAGACTAAAAGCATTAAACACAAACACATGAATAGAATAATCAATATTTCCATCAACGTAAATTAATAAATCAAACTCATAATATCCAATGACTACATCAATCCCTAGAACTAAGAGTTTAACTCCTCATGTTCAAACAAAAACAATGAATTTTAGTGCTAAAACTCATAAGAAAACTACAAAGAGTCAAGGGAAAGGAAAAAAATCAAATCTAGCGTGTCAATCATTCGTCCTCGAAGCAATATCCATGATCCCGAGCCTTGAAAATTCCTTTTCTCAGCTCTCTAATGGTCTCCTTGCCCTCCAATTTGGCCAAAAACGCGTACTGCCAACTTTTCTCTCCCCAATTCTCCTTCGACGGCACCCTACTTTATATAAAAGATATCGCGGCAGCACCATGGCACTAGTGCTACCCAGAATTTTGACGTGATTCCAATTCATAGCGCCATGGTGCTACAAGTTAGTGCTATGTCCCTACATTCTCTGACTTTGGCAATTAAGCTTGTTTTAAGGCATCATGGTGCTATCTAGTGGCCCCAAGGTGCTATGCTCTTGGGTTTTTTCCCCTCATTTTCTTGTTGAAGGTGCCTTGGCATTACTGTTGAGCGTCGATGCACTAATTGCTTTGTTGCTTTGGTTTACTCCTTGTAATCCGATATTTTCTCACAATAGCTCCAAAAAATGATTTAATTCATCATAATTCTTTCAATCGTGCAAAAAGGTACTCTCATGTGTTATCTGGTACAATTAGTACAGAAAACTAACCAGAACTAAGTTATTACTATTGTAAAAATATAGTCCACAAAGTGTACTATCAGCTTTTAACTTGGACATTGTGCAAGAATAGGTGGATAGCAGATCTAAATAATAATGTAACAGGATTTTGGTCTTGAAAGCTAGTAATATGCTAGTACATGAAAAGAAAATATACCATAGCTTATTTATGTCATCAATGAACTCTTACTACAAATATACAAATGCCATAGAGTAAAGATTATCGGTCTAACTTCCTATTGCTCTCGCCTGATGTGGAAAGGAAACGTTATATTATATGGAATCTGGTGTAATTGGTAGAATAAGGAAATATGGAATAATACTGTTAGGTTCCCAACCTAATATTGGTTCCCTGCAATAATCCAAACACCCCAATGCACCACAAAGGAGCAGAATAGCACTGTTCTATTGGATAAACAAGGCAATATCAAGCCAAAACAGCAGTAACACGAGAGTATCTTCAGTAAAAAGGAAAATAAAGAAATAACAAATAGCAACACCCAGTTTTTCGAGAGAGCTGGTTCTCTCCTAGGTTTCACTCAAAACCACAAAAATGCCTGATGCCTTCTTCCTGCCCTCTCTCAAAATAACGGAACCATTCTCCGACAACCGTACAAACATGTTCATTTGGGCCCACAGCTGCCCCCTGCATGGTCATTCTCTATCTTACCCCTCCTCTTATACATCTTAGTCATTGGAGGCCTCACAGATACCCCCAATTAGTTAGAGGAACTTGGAACCTCCTCTTTTGTAAACTCAAGCCTAAGCCACCCAACCATTGCTTATCTTTATTTTCACTGACAAACCCTTTACCTAATGACTAATATAACCTTAGTATTCTAATAATAATATATCTAACCCCTATCCTAATGGTACACATTTACTGCACATCCTAAATATGAAACGATTAAGCTATCATTGTTTTAGCAGAATGAAAATTTTCTGAGAAACAGAAAATCACATGGACGGACTCTTGCGCATGCATCCAACTTTTTGCTACAAGTCCCTGTGACAGTCTACAAAGATCAGAACTGCAGATGTTATTGCTTGTTTATATTTATAATGTATGATTTGTGTATCGAAAATAAAAGAAAAAACCTTAATTTTTTTTTTATTGATCAGTTAACATCTGCGTAGTTATATTGAAGTGTTAGGTTTGAGGTGTGAATTGGAGGCGGCCTCCCTTTTTAACCTTTGCCTGTTCTTTCAGCTATATTTCACATTTCTACTAAATGATCACATATTCAGTGCAAGCTAAACATGATTGTTTAATAATTGTCTGTTTTGTTCTGTCATATCACAAATATCAACAGTATTCAGCTTAACTAGATTTTTATTGATTGCATGAACTTCAGTGTGAGAATGGGCATATTGCATGTTCTTCCTGCTGCAATAAACTTAAGAATAAATGTGCAACCTGCTCTTGGCCTATTGGCTATAATCGTTGTCGGGCTGTTGAGAAGGTTCTTGAATCCATTAAATTACCCTGCAAACAATCCAAGTATGGATGCAAGGAGGTGATTAGTTATGGTAACGAAAGTGACCATGAAAAGACATGCCAATATGCCCCCTGTTTATGCCCCCTTTCTAATTGTAACTTCATGGCCTCATCTAAGCAGTTATCGTTACACTTCAGCAGTAAACATACAAACTCTGCTATCAACTTCCAGTTCAGTTCTAGCTTCACCATATGCTTAAAAACTAGTGATAGTTACCACATCCTTCAAGAACAAGATGATGGTACTCTTTTTATTATCAGCAATAGTTTTGAACATCTGGGAAATGTTGTTACAGTTTGTTGCCTAAGACCTACTTCATTGAAGGAAGCATTTTCTTTTGATCTACGTGTAGAAACTCGGGATCTCTCTCTCTTTTTACAATCGTCAATGAAAAACATTCAATCGTCATCAGATTGCTGTCACTCGACTAGGTTCCTTTTGATTCCACGTGATTTATTCGGTTCGTGTGGCAAGATCAAGTTGGATATCTGCATATGGAAAAGTGGTTCGTCTCCGGTACGCCATAAATAAAAGGCATGGGTGAGACAACAAGAAGTATATATTATGTTTGTATGACTGTAAATTTGTATGTCAGTGTGCATATTGTACATATCATGGAAAATAGGGTCAACTTAGAAGCTCAGTTACGCTGCATAATTTGTATATATTATATTTCATTTCCCTAGTTTATTTTGAATTATGTGGTCTGTATTATGGTATATTGCTACTACTTTACGAACTCTTTCTGCTTGAAAACTTTTCCATGCCCAAATAATGAGGACCACATTTGTCTATGTATATAAGTTCTTTTGATTTTTTGTTCATCTAATCGATTTGTTGAAGAATTAATTTAATAATTAAGAGGTGACATGACAAAGAACACATTATATTGGATAAAGAAAACAAAATTTGATGAATTATAGAATATAAATTTATTTAATTAAGTTATATTATTTTAAAGCAAACTTTGAAATTTGAATGTGTAATTATATCTTTTAAAATATTTATAAATATGTTTTTTTTTAATTATTAAGATGTACAATTTTCTTAAATTAATTGTAAACGTGAATATAACATTTTAAAAAATTGATTAGTTATTGGTCTACTTTAATCATGAATTTTTTTTTATTGGTTGGTTATTGATTAATATAAATAGATGATTAATCTAGATATTTATCAATTATTGATTTTTTTTTTTGTATTTATAATTATTTTTATAATATTTTTATAATTTACTATGCTTCCAATTTTATTTTGGCTAACGTTTTGTTTGGGATCCTCAAATAAATAAAAAAACTTTATGTTTGGAATAAAAATGTACGACAAATGATTTAAAATCACAAGTTTTGAAATACTCTAAATAATTTTGAATTATGAAAAGGATTTTTAATTTTTAAATTTTTTTTTGATGTTGGTTGAGTAGGAAAAGAAAATAGCATAGGCATTGGCGTTTCAATCATAATTTACAAATAATAAAAATAAAGTAAAATACGATGAGATGTTAAATTAGTAATAATTTAAAATTCTATGAAATTATATAAAATTTAGTGTGTAAATTATTTGAAGTACAAATGAAATTTATGGAAAAGATCAATTTTGGTGATTTATATCAACGTTATCATATCCTAAAATTTTTATTTTATGCACTTTATGTTCACTTTTTTTTTTTAATTCAACCTATGAAGGGTTTGAACTTCCAACTTTTTAGTTGATGATATATGATTTAACTAATTGATCTATATTTAATTTAGCATTGCAATATTTATCTTAAATTTTAAAAATTATTAAAAAAAAATATTCTCATGCGTGTCAAATGAATTATAAAACACACACACATATATATATATATATATATTTTTTTTTTGTATGAAATTTATAGAATTAAGTTTTTTTTTTGGTTAAGATTTGTAAGTTTTGGGTTAAAATTCTACTTTTTTCCCTAAATTTTGAAATCTCAAAATCCCATAAATAAAAGAGATATAGCAAATCTGCATGAAAAAGAGAGAAGCGCAAGCGTTTGTATTCTCATTTTATAGTATTCCTAAGTCCTGCCATTGCCAAAGGTAACTTTTGGATTCTATTCTTGTTTTTACTATATACTTGAATTCCCAGGTCGATTACGATCAGTTTCTTTGAGGATTTGATTAATTATATTTATTATTTTTGAAGAATGATCAAGGCTTGTTTTCTCTTTATCTCTATTTCGAAATCAAGAACTTCCGGCTAGTCTTTTTTACTATTCGTTCTTGAATATTTGCTTCCTTCGTGTTAAATGAGAATTTGCGTCGAGGAACTTCGTTAATTTCCTCGGTAATGATATCCGTCCAGTTAAGTTTAATTTATTCGAAATTTTCACGCATTTGAGAGTTATGATCATCGATGCAGATTGTCGGTTGCATAACTTAGTTGGATCCTATTCCCCATTTTACCTAGAATTTATATAATATCTCATTTTTCATTCAACTGCATTGAGGAATAGGGAAATACATGGGGTTGAGTCGTCTGTTTGATTTGGAAAAGTATGGTTTGTTTAGAAATTGCAATACGCATTTTGACATTTTCTTGCTCTGTTTCTTTATATTTCTGAATTGTTAACTTCGCGCTCTCCTACTTGCTGCATTTTCTTCCTTCTCTTTGTTTTCTCTTCCTTGTGTTTTACTTCTTTGTTTTAAGGAATTGATTCCGTTCCATTTGTATACCGGAAAAACCAGGAACTAGGAAACACTTCTAAATTTCTTGAGGAGAAACTTATGGGTGGAACTCAAATATGCTTGAATATGAAATGAATCTGCTTAGGAGTGATAAGATAACTAATATCATCTTTGATTAAGGACATGGAATACTTCAAATCCAAGTTTTTATTTGAATTCTTCTCATCAAAGTTCAAATTTTTGTGTGCGTGTGAACAACCTTAAAATTGAATTTCTTCTTGTGGGTAGAATCTTATTTGTCCATCAGGGGTGGTTCTAGTTACCCTCTATCCGTTGTATATGAAGGACCTCTATGGTTAGTAACTTAGTATGGTGAATTTCCATTTGGATGAAGAGAAATATATATATATAAAAGAAACCTCATTTTCATTGAAAAAAATGAAAGAATACAAGGGTGCACAAAAAACAAGCCCCATGTCACACAAGAACTAAGAAAAGGACTCCAATCCAAAATGATAAAGCCTAGCTAATAATTACAAAAGAAAGGGACGCCCACAAAGAAGTATTAAATCTCACCCCTCCAAATCTCACTTATGGACTTTTTGGTATCCCTAAAGTTCTAATCATCATGGGTTGGCCTAGCGATCAATAAGTGTCATTGTAAATCGTAAAGGACTTGAAGGGAGTGAGTTCAAACTATGGTGGCCGCCTAGGATTTAATATCTTATGAGTTTCCTTGGCAACCAAATGTAATAGGGTCAATTGGTTGTCTTGTGAGAATAGTCGGGGTGCTGTTGGCCCAGATGTATAAAATCCCTAAAGATCCTACTATTTCTCTCCAACCAAATACCCCAAAATTTCACGAGCACACGCCTGTCAGAGGAGTCTGCCCTTGTACCTAAAGGGAGATTCAGGAGAACCTCAACAAACAAAGATCTATAAGGTGAGAAGTTGTCCATGCGAATCCCAAACGCATTCTAACAAAGTTCCCAAATAGAACAAGCCCACTGATAGGAGCATTGAAGCCCGTCTGCAAAGAGAAACATGTTTTATTATTTTTCTTCTTTTTTATGACAGTCATGGAAGTTTTGCAACAAATAAACTTTAAAATGTGGTCTCCTTTTATTAAAAGTTTCAAGAATATTCTAATTCCTTATATTCTCAATTGGGGGTTGTACTTTGTAGTCTTTAATGACTCTTCAGTGGCCTTTTTGGTAGTCGATGTTACTTTCTTGTGCCTATGACAATGATTCGGTTTATTAGTTGAAATTCTTTTATAATTGCATTTCACTGCACTGAAGTTCTCATGTCTTGCTGCCTAGTCTTCAGGTAGCTTTTGTAACTTTGTGAGTGTTACCGTTTGAAAAGCAGAATCTAAACAATTGTTTATACTTAATTTCATTTCAATTTCCTGGTTTAGGTCACCTCTTTAGATTTGCTCCTCTCAATTTCTCTAGGTATTCTATTTTCCTGAAGTACTCATACGAAGGACCTTTATAATCCATAGTTTCCAATTGTTGATTAATCAAGGAAGTTCTACTAGTCATTGGAGGATGTTGAAGAGCATAACATATTTGAGGAACCAAAGAGATCTATGCCATCATCTCAAGAAGAGGTTTGGCTTCTTGTTGAGTTCTAGCCACGTGGGTCTTTATAAATAGCTTAGATTGCATATGAGGAAGCTCCCATTTAAAGTATTATGAAAATCTGAGAAATTTATTTGAAGCTGGTAATTAGTTGAAGTTATTACGGTTGGAAAATTGAAATTGGAATATCCAGAAAAAGTAACGAGGAATTTTACAAGAGATCCATCCCTTAATTTTGAAATTATTATTAAATTTTCTTTTCAAATGTTTGATGGTTTCTTTGGTGGAACAAGCAAAGTAACCAAGTTTACAAATAAATTGATGGTGCCTTTGGTGGAACAAGCAGAGCTACCTGCCGGATTTATGAACATGTTACAAAAGATCTTTTGCTAGCATCTTAGTAATGAAATTACTAAGTATGGATGGTTAAGGGCTATAGTTGTGATAGGACCAATAGATTTTAGATTTTATAGACTAGATTTGTGAAAAACAAGCTCTAGTCTTCCATAGCCAAGCACGCACACTCCTCTTCCATGACCATGTATGCATTACGTACTAATTTTGCTTATGAGATACTTTGGGTTATTCTGCATTACTGTTATTATGTGATTATTTATCTTGTACTTAGGATGTTCTCCTACCCTAATACTTTGTTATCAGTTAATGGCATCCTGCGCTGAGATTCGAGTGAATCAGGATAGGAACTCACCGCCAACTGATGCACCTTTGCCTGCTAATCCTGCAGCTTCTAGATTACAGATGCCTCCGATACTGCGATCCACCAATCCTGCAGCTTCTGGATCGCAGATACCATCTTTAATGCTGACCTCTGAAGGATTGCAATGGATCATAGATTATATTGTTCGGAATGTAGGGGCACACCCTTCTGCATCATCCTCTCAGTTTGGTCCGGTGGACAACATGAATTATGCCCAGGACTTCATAAGTTTCAATCCACCCACATTCGACGGTAGCTCGGATGACTTAGACGTTCCAGATGAGTGGATAATGGATCTTGAGGCTATATTTGATTTATTGCAGTTTCCGGATGAGCAAAGGGTGAGATCTGCAGTTTTTATGCTAAAAGGAAATGCGCGCTACTGGTGGAAGTTGGTTAAGCCAGCGCAAGATGATGATGGTGCTGAGACTCTTGTATCGTGGCAAGAATTCAAGAGTATGTTTTTGGATCGGTATTACCCAGAGCCTGTCAGGGACGAGAAAAAGAGAGAGTTCCTGACCTTGAGACAAGGCAACATGACGGTGTTCGAGTATGAGAGAAAATTTGAGAGGCTATCTCGTTTTGCTCCAGAACTGGTGGATACTCAGTTGAAGATGGCGCATCGTTTCGTTATGGGCCTTCGGAAAGAAATCATGGGACTCGTGGCTGTGCAGTGTCACACAGACTACTCTTCAGCTTGTCGGTCTGCCCGAATTTTGGATGAGTTTATGCCAGTCGGATCGCAGCCAGGACAAGACCATGGATCCTTTGGACAAAAGAGGAAGCATCAACAAATTTCTTGAGTTATTTACTTATTACTACAAATCGTGACGACAAGGTTGTTGAGAACTCAGTTGTTTTGTTTCTGTAGATACTTTAGCGAACTAGTAAACTTTTTTCCCCTTCTTTTATGGTAAATACAGCTATGTAGGCAGTCAAGGTCATCTACAGCATGTCTAAACATTTTATCTTGGTTGGTTAATTAGATTTGGAATGACTTCAACTCTACATTTCTGATTCTGCAAGATCCTGGTTTGTGATCGTAATGAATGCCTTTTTTTTTTTTTTTTCTTTTTCTTTCTGTTCAGTGAAGTGGTTCTGCTGCTAGCATTTGAAGGTGAGAACAGAATGAATGCATTTTGTCTGAATCTCCCAACTTTTGTAAGGGAATTATATGGTGGGTTTCATGCTTTTTCTTGCTGAGAAAACAAACTTGTTTCTTACTATAATATTGGTGAAGCATCAATTGCAGAGGTTTGAACTGCGCGACGCCAGAGAAATATATTTATTTTTGTTGAGTTCAACCAAATGTGAAGGCGGGGTTCGAGCCTCTGGCCATCTTCTTTTGTCTTAGATGCAAGGAATTAGTGTTGGTGGTTAGAAATGTGAAAATGTTAAATTTATGAAAATTTTAATTAGAATACTGTCAAATTATGAAGCTTAAACAGGTACTTTTAGAAAAAGCATGAAATCGATAAACTTACAATGTTATTTCAGTTAATAAGATTTCACTTTTTTTTTTATTGGTACTTATGGTTTGGATTTTTTTAAAGAGATTTAACTGGAATTTGGTGTTTGTGATGTGGTTAAATCTCATAAATTATATATGCCATTGTCAAATTGAATACACCGTACATTTTCTATCTATATATGATATTGAAGTGTTTGGTTTTCATGTGGATAAGAGTGGGTGACATTTTTTTTAGGTTTAAATCCTATTTTTGTTTCTGAATTTTCAAATTTGTTTTATTTTGGTCTTCTAACTTTTAAAATATTTATTTTGGTCCTCCAGTTTATTTATTTCATTTTGATTCTTAAACTTTTAAAATATATGTTTTGATATCTAAACTTTCAAAAAATAACTATTTTAGTCTCTATGTTTATTATTATTTTTTAACAAATTAATAATATATCTTCAAATTCATATATAAGCATGTTAAGGTAGATTTGTATTTAAGTCACATAGGTTGAAAACAAGCATTTGACAAATAAATATTATATGAAAAAAATTATATAATAAGGAGCAAAACGGACATTTTGAAAGTTCAAAGACTAAAATTAAATAAATATGTTTAGAGACCAAAACGAATCTCATGAAAGTTTAAAAACCAAAATAGGATTTAAACATTTTTATAATATTTTGTTAGTTTAAGTTCAAAAGCACGTAGGAGTTGAGATTTGAACCTCTACCCTTGTAACTGAGGATATATATTTTAACTAGTTAATGTATGTTGAGGTTGACCTTTCCTTAACAACTATATATTACAAAAATAATTATAAAAAATGTTTAATTTATGAAAATATCAACATGAATATTTATACTACATGTATGGAAGTGAAATTTCAAGTTCCAAGGATTTGAAAGCACTATTTTTTCTTTTGTATATTTTAATACGATGAAGTTGATAGCTGTAGACCCATTTGATTTTACTTTTTAATTTTTAAAATTTGAACTTGTTAAATAACCTTTTATTTGTCTAATTTAATTTTTATTTCTTAGAAATACTTCAAGTGCAGTCACTTCTAATTTAAGTTGGTTGGTTGAATTTTGCTTTAGTTGGAATGAATAAGAAATTATCAATGAATTTCAGCTTCTAAGTTAAGTTGAATTGTTGAGTTTTGCTTTTAGTTTGAATGAATAGAAGTTATCAATTAATGCTTAAATGCTTCACATCACGAACATTTTTTTTAATTCAACAGTATAGGAGTCAGAATTTAAACTCACGATCTTTTGATCAGGCACACCTATCTTAACTAATTGAGCAATATTCAAGTTGGCACACAAAGAATTATTTTCCTAATCTACTTATTTATTAAATATAACATAAAGAAATGAATAGAAACACAGCTTATA
>JAOANK020000092.1:1431683-1452514 GCA_026257165.2 Telfairia occidentalis | reverse complement strand
TATTTATTAAATATAACATAAAGAAATGAATAGAAACACAGCTTATAAAAAAGCATAGGGAACCCCTTCTTATAATGAGTTAGAAGACGTATTGTGCACATTCCAGAATATTAGTCCATTACTTTTGGAAGAAAATAATTGTATGAGATTCTATGCTATAAGGGCTGTTTTATATCTCAAAAAATTCTTAGAAGTTAAATTTTGATGTGAAATGATTTGAAGCTGTTCATATTCTTATTTCATCATGTGTGTGTATTTTTTTCAAATATATTTGATATTTTAGTTAACATTTACAAAATCATATATTTCTTTTTCTATTTTTATTTTTAATTTCAACAATTTTAGAATTCATAGTCATTCATAATGAACTATCACATCAGTTTTTGAAATTTACCATTTCAATTCTTTAAAATTATTTGAAAAATATACGGTTCATGAATACAAAAAAATCGTATATAATTTCACGTGATAAGGCAATAATGTCTTTTCTTACCCATTGTTATGTTCAAATCTTCTTCTTTTTTATTTATAATGTAATACTAAAGAAAAAGAACATAGAGTCAAAGACAACAAATTTCTTTTTCCATAGTTTCATATGAAGAATAGATGTATGTCGAATTAGACCAACCGTTCAAACAATTATATATATATATATATATATATATATATTGGTATTAATATAAAATAGTAATAGTACAATATAAAAGGTCCAAAAGACCGCCGTGAAGTATGGATTTTCATTTGGATCTTAGCACACAATTCCAAACACCAAAGCCATAGCTAACTTCGTTGGGATGTTTAATTTGATTTACAACTAATTATAATCCACATAGTAACACCAAAATAAAAATGATTATTTTATAATATGTTAATATTGACTATTCAAAATTCAAAAATCAAAAACCAGCAATTCTTAAAATCCTCACAAATTTGCCTCTTTCTTCCTCACCCCCATTTCATTCAATTTCAATTATTATTGAATTATAAATTAATGTGTAAAATTCCAATCGGTTTGACCACCGAACAAATATATTCTTCTTGATCCACCCTCTTCATATAACACAGTGGAAAACAACGTTTTTTTTTTCTTGGAAATTAAGCCCAACCGATCACACATAAACAGAGATAGAGAGAGAATCCACCAAAAAGAAAGCAAATTTTTGCAAAATTCTGTGAAACCCAAAAAGATATAGCAGCTTCTGAGAGAGGGAGAGAGAAATTTTGCAAAAATTGTGTGAAAATTAAACATGGTTTGTTCTGTGTATGCATCACTAAAACCATGCGTTTTGGTTTCGCCTGTATTTCGTCGTCCATTCCAAGTTAGAGCTCAGAGTTTCAGAGATGAAGGTCACCATCTCTCTCTCTCTCTCTCTCTCTCTCTCTCTCTCTCTTATATTTGAACACATTATTTGATCTTTTGTATGTTTAATGTTGAAATATCGATTTAGTCCCTCCAACTTTATTACGTAACAATTTAATGAAATAATTTCAAATTTGTAACCCACAAATTATGAGCCAGAAAAAATCTTCATAGCAGACAAATTTTATCACCTTCCAACTTTTTTTATATATAATCTTCCAATTCTAAAATTCAATTTTCTCTCTGAAAATATCTTATTTAATGTAGAACTATGAGGACTAGATTGTTATATATACTAAAATTCAGGGATTAAATTGTTACTCATTTGTTACTGAAGTTTTGTGGTGGTGGTGCAGGAAAGTTTAGTAAGATGGTTGATGGAAAGTTGGGAGTTTTAAGGGAGAGAATGAAAGAGGTGAAAATGAAAGAGAAACTTGAGAGATGTTTTTTGAGTTCCAATTGCAGACCCAAATATGGATGGAACTATGCAACCTCCTATGATTACAAACTCAAAAAGGATAAACAGATCTCTCAGTTTCTTCAGTTCTTATTAATAATTACCAGGTCTCTCGGTTTTACATTTCTCACTGGTACTTTTTCCCTTTGTTTAGTTTCCTTTATACTTCATTTCAACCATTAATTCATTTCTCATTTTGTTCATATAATAAATGTTTGGGGATTCACCGTTCGAGCACAACTCAAGATACCTATTATCATTACAAAGTCAATAGTTTTCAACTTTATCATTCATATCAACCAGTTATTCTTTTTTTCATTTTTCTTATAAATTTCTTGATTTTGTAACATGTACCTTTTAAAAATGTTTTAAAAATTTATGCAACGCATGAAGGTGGGAATCGAAGGATATCTTCAAATATTTGATTTATAGAAAGGTTACTTACACTTTTAACTTGTATATACACTTAGTGATTTAATATTAAGACATATCGTTCCGATTAAAAGATCGTTTGTTTGAATTATTAAGACATATCTTTTCGACCAAAAGATCATGTGTTTGGATTTCTACTCTACATGTTGTTGAACTAAAAAAAATCGATTTAATATTAAATTATTTTATTAATAAGAGATATTATATTAATGTTGTTAAGTACAAACTAAAGAAGCTAAATCAAGTATAGTTAAGGTATATCTCTCTGACCAAAAGGTCGTGGGTTGGAATTAATTCTCATTTCTACATGTTGAACTAAAAAAAAAGTACAAATTAAATAAACGAGAAACAAACAAACTCAACTCAAATTGGATAATTCCGCACGCATGAAAATCTTGCATAATCTATGATGGGTAATTTTCTATCTAGATTTTGGAGAAATTGGGTTTTCTTGCATGAATAGCGAAAGATTTTGTCACTTTATTTTGCTTACGATTGATGAGATTAATATCTTCAATGTTCCAATTTTGACATTTCCTTATAATCTCATCCACGGTCAATCAATTGAGTTTCACTATCAATAATCTGTCTTCTCCATGTACAAGTTTTTATACCATTGTAGAATCAGTTTCGACCTAAAGAGGTCGAATGTCATACCTCCATTGTTAATTTTATCCCCTAATTGAGTATCATTGCTTCAACAAGCTCAACGGACCCAAAACCCATTCATGTCACATATGATGATTCAAAAGTCCAGTTTTTCCGTCAAGTAATGATGCACTTGAATTTATCTTATAATTTAGTAAATTCGAAGGCACCCACCTCTCTTCAGCAAATAATTAAGATACTTGTACGGTCCACTAGTTGAAATGGGAGTGACGTATGTTTGCGATTACCAACTCTCCACTCTTCAGTGAAACTTTAGTGACCGTTGAATTGGTGCAGACCTTGAAAAGGTAAAATAGGATTGATAAGTTGGTTCCGACTGAAGCCACTAAATAGTAATAACAATTGTTAATAGTTCAATTACATTTTAGAGTCAAATGAATCCTAGTCATAGGCCTCATCGTAGTGGGAGAGTTGTTAGACAATTCAATCACTATAGGACTTAGTTGAAGTCCAAGTTGTCATATTAGATGATAAAATTGAAGGTCTATTATCCTCAATATAATAGTACGAGGTATTGAGAATGATTAAAAGATCAAAGTCATGAATCAGGAGATAGAACTCATATATTCTATCTCTATCAAGAATATGTAGAACTTCTTAATGGGGTTAAACTCATAGATAACGAACGAATCTACAAAAATAAAAATAAAAGGATGTGTACATTGAAGGTACAGACCTTCAAAGTAAGATTAATGGCAAATGGTCAAACCTAATAGGAGAAAGTTGACTATGGGTAAAATTTCTCCTTTGTTGCCATACTAAAGTCTATAAGCATTCTATAATCTATTAATTGTTACATATGCAATATGACTAATAGATGTTAAGACTTTCTTTCTGAAATAAAATCTTAAAGAATACATCTACGCAAATAAACTAGAGGGTTTCATATTTAAGATTGCTATGTAACATAAAAAAGTTGATTACCTAACTAATTCCAAATGAATGATTTGGAATAATTTCATTTGTCATAAAGATCTAAATAGAAATTGCCAGGACAAAATGTTAACTTTGTCTCAAAAATCTTATATTGACAAGATTGTTGTCAAGTAGTTGATACAGAACTTCAAAGAATGGTAAGGTACCCTTTAAGGATGAAATTACTTTGTCTAAGGAAAATGATTCTAAGACACATCAAATGTTGAGGACATAAAATTGATTATCTATGGTTGAGTAGAAAATAGTCTAATGTATACATGAGACATAACATAAAATTAAGTTAGTTAATATAGATTAGTCAAGGAATGGTATGACCATTGAGTAGTATACCTATAACTTTCTTGAGTATCTATGCATAAATGAGAAATTATATGCTCTTGTATCTAGCTAAGGATTTGATTCTTACAAGATACATTTATGATAAAAATTTGTGGAAATCTATATCAAGATTATTTTCGCCCTAGGTGATGAATTATATTGAACATGTTTTAATATCCTTGCTTGCAAAGCAATGAAAGAACTTGTATTACTTATAGTTCCTATTGCGTTGGAAGGTGTTCTAAACAGGGTTAGGCTTATAACACTACTCTGTTATGATAGAGATTTAATGAGCTTTAATGGACTTAGATACCATCAATATATGGGGAAACATGTTGAGAGAAATCATCTTGGTGATGACCAAGATGATTCTTAAGAGATAGTTATGTTGATTTATTTACTAAGACTCTCCAGGCTAAAGTGCTTTGAGGGTTACCTAGAAAGTCTAGGATGATGAGACATTTTCTCTAGGACAAGTGGGAGAAAATATTGGGTATAGAGTATATCCTAGGATACATGTCTCATCAACTTTAATGCAAGTAGGAGATTGTTGAGATTTATGCCCTAATGCCTCGTAATTTGTATACTGGGTATGAAAACCACATTTTATTTCTTTTGTTCCAAAATGTCCATAGAGTTATGGTGAAAACTTCTAGTTTATTCCAACTTAGAACCTCATATGCCCTGCAAAATAGAGAAGTTAAGTTATCATAAAAATTAGTTAACAAAAACTAGTAATTGGACTCCAACTAGCCCAGTAACCTTTAATTTTCTTACATAACCATATAAATCATGAAGTTCAATTTCGACTTTCTTTTTATAGTTTGGACATTCACAATTGTCAGACACTCTCCATCGAGAGACATTTAGCCTGGTAGAGAGGGAATTGAGGCAGACTCTCCACATGAAAATTTTTATCTTTTCTAGGATGTTGAGTTGTCATAATTGTTTCCACCATGTTGTTTCAACTACTCCATTTGGCGAATCAACAACATTACCATCATCCATAGCCACCTTTATAACTCATTTTTATCAAATAAATTTTTCGCTTATCATATTGCCGCATAAACCAATCATTTGAAGAATTTGCACTCAAAGGAATACCCAAGATCAAGTCAACATCTTCCCCAAAGAAAATATGTCATATAATATTATTTCTCCATTCTCCCTCACCGTTAATCAAATCAACAATTGTGACAATCGTGAGGGGTCATAGAGGAGAGAGACAAGGTTTATTGAAGGTCTTTTCACTAGCAACTACTAATCGTCATAGATGTGTACTGACTTACCATTACCAATCGATCAAATCCTTCACCGATCTCATTTTCATCGCTAACTCACATCCCTAAAGGATACTTCTTTCTTACATAAGAAAGCCTATTACCTAACTTGACTTGTAGAAAAAATTCATTAAGAAAATATTTTACCTTAAAGATCTGGGTTATAATGTTGTCGAGTCCTTTTAAGATCCCACGCTTGGTTAAACTTACTTATAT
The DNA here is from genome assembly GCA_026257165.2 of Telfairia occidentalis. NCBI lineage: Eukaryota > Viridiplantae > Streptophyta > Magnoliopsida > Cucurbitales > Cucurbitaceae > Telfairia > Telfairia occidentalis. The sequence continues at coordinate 1,446,846 of JAOANK020000092.1, read as the reverse complement.
CCCGAAAACCTAAACTACCCTATCTTTTGATTTGGTTATTATCTTTCACATAACTCAATGAATTTTCTTATCCTTCTCCTACAACTCCACCAAAAGTTGGCAATTACTACACGGTTGAGTTCCTGACAACTATTCAAAGGTAATTTTAAAACAGCTTAAAGTATAATTTAAAACAGCTTAAAAGAATATATTAATGTTATGATGATTTGTATATATATTCCTTTTAGTGCATTTGTGAAGAGAGACAATGAATATAGACCTAACTAATTAATTGACCTCTGCCGTAGCAATTGTTATTAACAAGTAACTATTATCTAATTGATCTGTCTATAAAATTTATATTACGTACGGTGCAGGTAAGTACAATCTCAAACTTTTGATGGCAACCTTGAGGTTTAATAGTATTGAAAGTTATTTTTATCTTTCTGAAATTGAATTAATTAGGTTAAGTTATAAGTTTAGACTCTAAACAAGTTCGTGTCTAACAAGTTCTTGAATTATAAAAATGTTAAATAAGTCTGTAAACTTTCACCTGTGTATCCAATAGAACCATAAATTATAAAATGTATCTAATTTGTCAAAATTTTAATTTTGTATCTAATAAATTTTCAATTTTTCAATTTTTCTTCTCTAATAAGTAGGCGATTTTATGAGCTAGCAAAGAAACATACCAATTGTGGACGATTAATTATGTTTCAATACTTTTTCCAAAAGCAATCAATTGAACTTTTTAACTTAATTTAATTTAATTGGCCCATAAGTATTTGGGTTCGTGAACTCAACAATCACATATGGTCCTAGTTTTACAAATTTATTCTCCTTTGTAGTAAAAGAAAATGTAAAAGAATACACAAAAATAGAAAGAAAATAGCTAGCCTTGTGTTATAATATGTGTCGAATTTCAAAGACCTTTCTATTTTTTAGATATTGCCGCCCCAAAATAATTTTAATAATATAAAAAACTAAGTGCTTCTGAATCAATAGCCTTTTAAAAAAGTTAATAAAAGCCGAAAGCTGTCGTTCAAAGGACGTCCAAATGGCAAGAGTTGTATTCTCCGAATTTCTTTTTGCCAATAATTAAATATTTTCTTCTGATCTGTTCATTTGATTTTTCATTAATTAGTATTTAAAAAATAGCAAAAGTGTCCTTCAGTGATGTTCAAAAGTTCTTGGATCTTCACATTTGAGACAGTATTGTATTGAAAAGGGAAAATGGGTTCTTTTGTTTTAATCTTTCTTAGTTTAAACTATTAAATTGCATTTAAAATCTATCAAATTACATTTAAATTACCCAAGTAAAATACTTGCAATGCTTTAGTTTGTTATGAAAATCTCTAGGTAGTTTGGTGGGGTGGGGGGAATCACATACAATAGAGATAATGTCGCATGTAACAATTTAATTTTCAAATTTTTATACTTATTTTATTTTAGTCAAAGTAATGTTTTAGTCTCAAAACTTTAGATAAAAAATTATTTTAAGTTTTGTCATTAATTTTTTATTTTAACAAAATTTCATATCATTCCGAAATTCGATCTAACCTACTTTATGTGGCTTTAAACATTTGTCTAGATGAATATCTACTTGCTAGTTAAATGAACAAAAGACATGTCACGTTAAGTTTTTGCTAAATAGTTTAGATATTACTATAATTATTAATTGATATTCTTTTGCTATATCTACAATTTTTTTTAACTTTATTTCAATTATTTTAGAAAATAGTTTCTTTAATATCGCTTAAAAGAAACTAAAAATAAAATAATGGCTATTAACAAATAGTAATTACAATCATAAATTTAACAATTCAAGGCATCTTATTTGCATAAATAAATTATTTGTTTATTACAACAAATTAAATCATTTTTTAAAAGTTAATTTTCTTATAGAACTATAATTTAATCTTGATGCATGCAATGTTTCAAAGCTGCATAATAAATCATCAAACAAATTTTAGCCAAAAGCGACAAAAACGTTAAGCCGTTAAGCCTGTCGTGTAGTGTACTGACCAATTTGGAAGCTTTTAGATGAATTTGAATTCAAGAAATGTATTGATTTAACATAAAGTTTTTATATAAATTGATGTGAGATTAATTAATCTGAACACAAACAATAATTTTCTTTGGAAAACGAAAAAACTAACCCATTAATTTTTGGCTATCCATTTGTAGGATGTTCATAATAAAATTCCAAGTGGGCTTCTTTTTGCTCATCTTGATTCTTCAAGTTATTATGATCTTTCCCATTATCTTATGAGTAGTTGATAATTTATCAAATGATTAATACAATTTTCATTATTAATTTATCTTTACTTTTGATTTTTAAAGAATACAAGAAATAATATTATTAATTTCTATGCTAAAAATTAACTGTCAAAATGTTCGGCAGCCTACCAAAAAAAAAAAAAAAAAGAAAAAAAAAAAGAAAAAAAACATATAGTTCAATTAACATCAATATTGTATTTTCTGAAGCAACTATATGACAAGTAATGTTAGGTATGTGATGACAAAATTGAGAAGAGAAGTGTAGAATTTTTAGTGTGTACGAATGTGATATTTGTACATGTAACTGATGAAATGTTTGGGATCCTAAATTGGCGAGATGGTGCTCTAAGGTCATAAAGTTTAAAAATGCATGTCTCGCTATTGTATGTAGGATTTTGTTGTGAGCAACAAATGAATGATAGAAATGTATTACCATATGCCAAGCCCGGATAACTTCAAGCTGAACAAGGTTGAATGGAAGGATGTTTTGTGATAGATACTAAACTAAGTCATGTCAAGCTAATAATATGAGGAATCATATGGAACTTGGAATTATTTGACTTAAGTTTGAACATGATCTATGTAATGAATTTAACCAATTCAACAACACAACAATACAGACAATCGTCAAACCGAATATAGCTCAATTGGTTAAAGATATATCTCTTTGATCAAGAAGTCATGGTTCAAATCCCCCACCTCCACATGTTGAACTAAAAAAAACAATACAGACAAATAATATTGAACTCTAACAAACAAACCAGTAAATTAAACAAAGAATCTAATCAACAAATTAATTAATAGAAGAGAGAAGAGAGAACTTAACACAGTAGAATTTTATAGTGGTTCAGCATTAACCATGAATTTACAGCAACACACTATCACTCTTAGCTCTCTCTTACTCTTTACAATCAATTCAGGTTTTCCTCTGTAGAGTAGTTGAAAAACAAAGAAAGAGAAAAAACCACTCTGTTCTTGCACTCACACAGAGATATTCTTGCCCTTACGCTGCACACCTTGATTCAGTGTACGGTCCCGCCTTTTTACAAAAAATCTCTTTTCATAACTAATTTGTTCAGCTTCACATGGTCTTCACGTGCTCTTGCAATTCTATTGCTCCACGTGTACAAAAATCACCAACTAATTGGTCTACTCAGCTTTCAAGTTGCTAATTTAAACTTAAACAATTAGTTAGCTACTCAGTGAGTAATTAACAAAGAGTAATTTGAGTCTAGTGAGTCAGTGCAAACCATTACAATCTATTATACCTAGTAAATGAATGTGGTATACCCATACAATTAATTTTAATTATGACTATATATTATATTCATAATACGATCTATTCTACAAAAAAAAAAAAAAACTTTATTAATGCCCAAAGTGTTAAAATACAACACTAATTATCTAGAAGCTTCTTGGAGCTTCTATATATCTCACCTTATGGGTAAATGTTTCTAGATTATTCTTGAAGGTTGTAAATACATTAATGAGAAAAATGGTCTAGAATTATCTAAGCTTCCTTTAAGATCCAAAAGAATTATTGGATAAGAAAGACTTTATTTAGGAAGCTTCTAGGATACTTTATTGAAGAAGATCCTAGAAAGATCTATTGAAGAAAAACTTAGAAAGATCTATTGACTTGGACTCCAAGAATTCCTTGTCTATAAATATGAGGGAAATATCCATAAATGAGACAAGTTAAGAGAGTGAGAAGTGAGCAATAGAGTAAGAAAGAAGTGTGAGAGAACTTTCTCTCAAAAGTGTCCACTTTTCTACTTTCTTTCAAGAGTGTCTACTTTTCTATTTTCTCAATAAAAGTTTCTTTCTTCGAGAGTTTGTCTATTTTCTTTGTGCTAAATCATTTTACACAAAGCACTTTGCACTCAAAATTATTATACTACAAAGTGTATTTTCATTGAAATATACATCTGCAGTAAACATCAACAAGTTTCATAATAAAGTATTGAGAATCAGTTTTTTTATTAACCTGACACAATGTCAATTATCATCAGGAAGCCTTTCATCCATATTCTCCTCCTTGCATTGGTTGTCTAAAACAATCAAATTGCTTTAGCTTCGCAATGTTTACTGAGTAGAACAAAAGAAATATCAATTTATGAAATTAAAGACGTTATAAAATTCATGTTATGCTGATTTTTTTTTCTTTCTTTCTTCAGCTGTTATCTTTAAATGACAACCCATTCGATAACTATTTTAATTTTTGTATAAGAAAATAGTACAGTAATTTGAAATTTAAGAAGAAAAAGGAGGTAAATAAACAACCAAATTATATTAAAAATGGGAAAGTAATTGAAATGAAAAATTTTGAAAGTGGGGATGGATTTGCAGTGCTGTTTATTCCAATTGGTTAAAGTAGTGATTAGAGAAAGAAGAGCAGCCTGAAAATGGAGCCAATGACAATCCCAATCCAAAGGCCTTTTGCTCTTAAATGCATAGAAAAACCCAAAACAACACCAATGGGAAGTCCAACCATATGGTATGGCCCCAAATTGATTTAGGCCCCTGTGTGTTGCCATCCGCATCCTCTTGACACCCCCTAATTTCCAAATTAGAAAGTGTAAAATGCCCCTACTCGTTTTATACACTTTTACAAGTATGTTAAATTATAAATTTAGTCCTTTAATTATCATGTTTTAATAAGTTACTGAACTTTCAAATGTTGTATCTAATAAATCCTTAAACTTAAAAAATGTCAAACATTTTTGTTAAAAATAGAAAGACGAGGTGATGAAAGCACACAAACTAGAAAGTATAGCTATAAGCCATCCATGAAAACCGACAATAGAGGAGAAGGGTGATTATCACGAGATAGTGCACCACTCCTAAGTGTATCCCAACACACAGTGGCTACAGAACATTGTCGCACTTACTGCAGCCGCCTCCTCCATCAACTCTAGAAATGTTGTAGCATACGTTGCCATCTGAGCCGCCTTCGAGTTTCCACATCCTAGTTCATTTGAAACTCTTGTGTTGAAAAAACAAAAATCAAGCAAGCTACATGACAATATGGCAGCAGCAAATGCAGGTTTATGAAAAATTATGAGCTACATAGTGTCGGTATCCTTTGATTGCACAAATTTGAAGGGGGGTTTTGAAAGGAGCAGCCGCATGCAAATGGAATTGTGAAATGCAATGTGGAAATTGTGAGTATGAGAACAGGGATGCACGATTTTTAGTTAGAGGAGGCACCAAACAAAATTATTTAGAAATAGGACATAGTGGGCTTGAACCCATGCCCAGAGGGGGCACAAAGGCTTTTCCAAGACATTTTTACCACTGAGCTACCAATTAAATTGATTATTAATTTGAATTTATATATATATATATATATATATATATATAATGAAATAATTCTAAATCCAGGGGAGCACGTGCCCCTCTGGTCCCTTCATAAATTTGCCCCTGGCTGAGAACACAGCAAAATTTTTGAAACAGTTCCTGGATTAAGAATGGTGGGATTTCATTTGGTTGTTGGAAATTGGAATTAGATTGAAGATTTTGGTAGGGTTAATAATGTTAATTAGCTCAAATTACCACCATTTCACATTGCTGTTTGTTTAGAAACAAAAAAATTGTGCACTAAAATAAAAGATTTGAAATGATTTAAACCCAAAAGAAAAAGAAAAAAAAAATCAAACCATAATAGCATAGGAGAGGGCAAGGGGAATGAAAGCATGTTTAGTAATTGAGAACGTAGGCTGCAAGCAACACCACATTGAGCCAAGTGGAAATGTTGAAGGCAATGGCAAAGCCTTTATGGGTTCGTGGGCCAGTGTTAGGACCTTGAACCCTGAGTATCTGACATGGTGTGTGGGGTTTTGCACAAGCCAGTGTCAGTAGGCATGAGATGGGTGACACGTCGGGTGAGGCAAAGTAGTGGCATATACCATCGACAGTTAGTGCAGATGACATGTTGATGAGAGGTTAACATGGGTGCGGGCGGGCTGGAGAGTTGTGAGCATGTGCGTGGCTTGGGCAGGAGGGTGCGCAGAAGGCATCCCAACATCCGGACACAGGAACGCGCGTGCAAGAGGCATGTGCCGACGTGGATAGGACGTAGGCAACGGTCTATCTAAGAAGGCAACATCGCGCGTAATGTAGAGGTCGGGGCGGGCACGGCGCAACGAGGGGCCAATGCACGCGAATCTAAGCATGACAGGACACAAGGCGTACTGGGCAGCGCGCGTGCCTGCACACAGGCGAGCAGGCATTCTGTATTTGGTGAGAAACGTGAGTTGTGCAGGTTGGAAGTTGGAATTGTGACTTCCAACTTTGCAAAGACAAGGAAAAATATGGGAAACTATGCGTAGCGACAAGGACTCACGAGCACACAGTTGGCTAGCATTTTGAGAGGTGCCCAAAGGTAAAAGGAAGTTAATTCCCTCAAAGGCGCGCAAGTATGACATGTGGCAGCTCGTGAATGAATTTAGGAGAAAGTGAGGAAGTGGTGCATAACTCCTAAAATAGTGGAGAGGAGGAGGTTTCTCCTTAACCTCCCACCCCCACTTCTCCTAGTGGGGCGGATGACCACCATCCACATCTCCCATATTTTTAGGAGATTAGTTGTGAGTGTGTAGTTATAGAATAACCACCCACTATCTCCCTTCTTGTTTATAAAAGGGCAAGTCGACGAATTGTGTAGGAGGTCTTGAAATATTTGAGTTTATGTGTTATATTGAAAAAGCCTTGTAATTACTTTGTGAATGAATGATCGTTATTCACTGTAATACTGCAAGTGTACGGGTCAAGTTATAATTTAAAACAACCCTAAGGCCGAGTATCATCCTCTGGGAATCGGGTTATAAATTTATTTAGTTTCCAATTAATTATTCCAATTTTACTTAAGGATTAGGTGAAATTTAGTGATTAAAGTTAAAATGAAAATTACTAAAAAGTGCACACTTTAGAGAGGAAAATTTCAAGAATAAAGAATCCTAGGGTGTTGGGTTTTTTTTTTTTTCAAATTTAACTTATTAAACAATTTTAGGTCTCTTTTAAATACTAAAATCCTAGACTTAGAAATTCTAACAAACTAAGGCTTTCTTTCTCAAGAACACCTAACCTCACATTCAATTAACTATTCACTTTCATGCAATGGTTAAGAAAATATGACAATTGGATTGATTCTAAAATTTGCCTCAATTTAAACTTATCACTTTCATGCATAAGTTTCAAAAGCCTAGGATTCAAGTTCTAACTATTAACAGACTCTTTCAAGCTATATCAATTATAAAGGGAATTTATTCCACATTCTCATGCTAGAATAACAATGAATTCATCAAATACTAGGGGGATTTAACAAATAAAATTCATCCATAAAATTAATCAATTCATCAAATTTAAACTAAAAAGTCCAACACCCTAAGATTACAAAGGTTTTAGCCACACGTTGTCTCTAAAATTCCTCTGATCAGTTTTCAAATAGCAAAAGAGTAAAGAAAAGGAAGAAGAAAATTCCCAGACCGCTTTAACATTGTCTCCTTCGTCAAACCACTCCTCGTGGTCCTAGTTTTCATCCTCGAACACTTGAAATAACTTCTCCTTGCTTCGCACCCCAAAATCAAACTCTCCTTCTGTCTTTTAGAACTTTTCTCTCCCAAAATGGCCTCCCAAAACCTAAAACATAAGGTTATTTTTGTAGACATCACCGTACCGTCGAGATGCTACATTACAACGTTGAGACGCTATGTTTGATATTTACCAAAATGCCATTGTATTTTTCAAAGAGGGGAAAATTAATCGAGGTAGCGTTGAAACACTATAGCATAGCGTCTCGATGCTACATCGAATTTTGTCTGTTTGGGGCGTTTCGTTGTAGCGTTGAGCGCTACTTCTTCAACGTCTCAACGCTGAAGCATCTCTTTCTTGTTACTGTTTTGGGCATCTCAACGCTGTTCTCTAGCGTTGAGATGCTAGCTCTCGGGTGCTTGTTGATCTTCTACCTTGATTTAGCCCATTTTGGGTTTGTTTCGCTCATTTTTTGCCTCGAACAACCTCGAATTCATCTGTTTCCTTGGAATGCTCGATTCCTACAAAATTTCACAAATAGAAGTATCAAAGTACACTTATAACATATAAAACTACTAAATTATAGGTCCTAAAATAGCACTTTTTGAGTGTTATCAACCACCCCAAACTTAGAGTTTTGCTAGTCTCGAGCAAAATTAGAATACAAATAAATAACAGAACTTGAATGCTAACATGTTTCAAACTCCTCACTCAATGCATACTAACGTGTAATGAGCTTAATAAAGAAAATGTCCATGCATATTCTATCGGTAAGTAAGTAGAAAGCCAATTGTTATCCTCCCTTGCATGTGTGTGTGCAAGTCTATCATATTCTAATCCTTACAAGCCCAGAGTGCATTTAATCAAACCTTTTCTAAATTGCCCCTACTTTAGCACTCAATTGTTTTCAAGTGAAAATTCTAACTTAGGGAGTTTAAAATATAATTATTTTTTTTTTAATAATAAACAAAAATTTGTCTAAAAGAGGAGTCTAGTCAAGACGTACTATCTTCGTTCTGGCTTACCCTCTCTTCCTAGGCCCTGAGCATCCAACTACGAGCAGCACCTCTATTCTAGGATCGTACTCACTTTCTTTTCGCTTTTTAATTTTTTTTTTATTTAGCATTTTCCATCAACTAAGGGGCCAAAGAAAGGAAGAATAACCTCTTTTAGACATGCTTTATTTAATAACCAAAAGTTTAATCAAAGACTCATTTATTTCAGAATTTCATTATCTAACAATCCGACCATTTTGAAGCAGCTTAGGTCTAACTCTATTAATTACACTCTAAGCCTTTAGGACTATAAATATGACGACCACGTGCTCAAAATGCGAGGAATTCAAAGAAGGATTTCAAACATAGCTTACTTCAGAAGTATGCCTACTAGTTTCCCTATTTCTGCTCACATACAAGTTACGACAAATCATAGTCCTTAGCATGCAAGCATGAAAATTCTACTTTTCAGCATACAGTCAGGCGAACTATCATTCATATCTTTAAATTGAAAAAATTTATCTAGAAATTACCATCCAAAATTAATCTCAATCAGCACATAGTTTAAATGTAATCTATCCTATCAGCACACAGTACTCAGGACACCCCACCCCAAACTTAAAATGATACATTGTTCCCAATGTATAAAATAGAAAGAATAGGGAGTGAGCAAAACTGACCTGGTAAATGATGTGATCCACAGAGGTTGCAAAGCTTATGTATTGAGTACTACAGTGCTGGAGTTCCGGAAGAGAGAGACTACCATCGAAAGCCAAAAGAGAAATCAATTAAACAAATGACATAAGGAAACAAACATAGGTAAAGATATATACTAAGAAGGGAATAAACAACATAAATGAAAATAAAAGAAAGAACATCCCTTGAATTAAAGAGGTCGGTAAGTCCTCATCATCATCGTCATTTGAGTATGATGGTGGTGGTGCCAGTGGGCGGAGGCGAGGGGCAGGGATGTCCGGAAATGCCTGGGATAAGAAGTTATAAATTGCCTCCTAGCACTCGCAAATAACTCCAAATGACTCCACTTGATATTCATATTGGAGGCGTCGGAGCAGCTTCATACGTTTCTCACTAGTCCGAGGGGCTCGTGTCGGCCTAAATGGTCCAGCCTCCATATGATCTGGATCTTGTGCCATATGTCCAAAATCTTGTTCAAGAAGCTCGGGCTCTCGTATTTGTGCCATAGGTTCCGCCCCACGCAATTCCATTATAAAATTCTTGTCCATGAGTATTTTAGGATGAATTAGATCCTCGTTGGGGTTCCAGGTGACCCCTACTACTCTACATAGTGCCATGATGAGTGAGGGATGGCAAAGCCCTCCAGTAGTCGATCCACGACGACTGTGGCGGATGGACTGTTAAATAATTTATCCTATGTTAATCGTCCTGCCCGTGGCTATGGCATAGAGTAACACTGCACACTCCTTAGTCACATCACTCATATGGGTTACAGGGAGTAGCTTGGCAGAAATGAAACTGTGCCACACCCTGTTAGAAATGCTGAGGTTGGATGTCTTGAATTTGGTAGCTTCGCCTCGTCTAATCGTCTACTGGGCTTTAGGATGGTAAAGTTCTTGAATAACCTGCATGACATCCACATGATCCCTAGCATAAGCCTGGTACTCATCATGCTCATACTCACATACCCTATAGTGTTTGTTGATAGAGGCTGCATCGAAAGGTACGCGACGATATCGTACAAATGATCTCGATTCCTCTTATCGTAGGTTAGCATAAAATTCTCTAACTATGGGGATAACAAAGGCCTTAGGTTGCCTCACGAACTCGAACCATCCTCGTTGAGCAATGTTATCATATAATTGAGGTTGTTCGACTTCACATGGTGGCAACCCGCGGTCTTGCACTATGGATCTACTTACTACGTACGTTTGGTATCGAGACTCAGCATCGACATCAATGAATCGTTGAGAGTCAAAAGAATTGAAGCTTCCTACGTTCCTCCTAGCTCTCTTAGGACTCATCCTATCAAGTAATTTGTCAAGATTATGAGAATCTAAGAATTAACCATATAAGCTCAAGATAATCTTATGCACATGTATACAAATTACTGCTAAAAGTAAATCCATGATGTGCATAATTAAGTTTCTTAACAATGTTACTTAAGTTTATAACAATGACATTCCAAAAAAATTGCATAGAAGGCAGCACCATAATAGAGAATATTAAATTTCATAGCTCTTTCTAGTTACAAATGCGCTTGTTCTTTATACCAACATTCAATATCACCTCTCTAACTCATGAATAATTCATTGAAATTACTCCACAAATAAGCCCATAAATTCTGAAAAATTAATTTCTTTAACAAAGATGTCAAAATCTCCAATACTCATGCATATACTTGATCTAATTCAATCAATACATAATCTTGAATGAACATGCATAGTTATAGTGTAGTGAACATGTTGAATTAATCCAAGTAGCACAAATATGCATGAATGAATTAGAATTCCAACAACCATACTAGGCCCCACATTATATTTTCTTCAACAGATATGCCCAAAGTTACAAGAATTATGCATAAAGTGGACTTTAATCAAAATTAAAATTGTAAAGAACCAACATGACTAGCAAATTAACTCCAAAGTTCAAGTTTACAGCAAAACAATTTCATGAATCTGTTGATTATCAGCTAATGGAAATTACCCCTAATTATTTTTTCAAACAATTTCTTCAAAAACCAAACTCAAATCTAAGAAGCCCATACTTTGAAGCTTATTCAATTCAACCGAAACAATGCAAAATCAGTAATCATAATCATAGATTAGTACCCAAGGATTGAAAAGCTTTTATACTTACTTGGTTACCCGAGAATTAGAGCTTTGAAAGATGGCTTTTGATTTTCGGTGAAAAACCCACAAAATCAACCTTGAATCTTTGAAATTGGGCAAAATTAGAGCAATAAAAGTTTGGGCTCTCAAGATTCAGGAAGGAGAAGTGCAAAATGAAGGGAGGTTTGAAGAAAATCAGAGAGAATTTGAGAGAGAATGTCTGGGGATTAGGGCACGAAGAGGGGACGAAAAATTTTCTATTTGTAAAACGCGAAATCTGAAATTTTAATTTAGATTTCGCGACAGCGTTGGGACGCTATAAGACAGCGTCTCAACGCCGTGACCTCTGTTTTACTCATTTGCTGCTGCTGGCGTTGAGATGCTGGCGGGCATCTCAACACCAGTTTGTGAACGCTGCCGCCATTTTTAAAAAAAATTAAAATTAGTTATTTATTAATTTAAAATAATAATAATAATAATAATAATAATAATAATATTATTATTATTATTATTATTATTATTATATTTTTTTTAAATTATTCCTGCACCAAAAAGATGACTAAAGTCAGTAAACGGATACTAAATAGAAGTAAATAAAACAATTAGTAAAAATGAATTGAATAATTGAAAGAAAATGAAATAAACAAAATCAAAGAGAACAACTAAGTAAAATTTTGGGCTACCTCCCCAAAAGCGCTTTGTTTAATGTCTTTAGCTAGACTCATTGAAGCTCACGATGCTAAGTCGAGATTTATCTCTTCCAACTATCTTTCATCATCTCCATAGTATGCCTTTACCCTTTGTGCATTGACTTTGAAAATTGAGCCATCTTTTCCTTGCAGCTCCACTGCTCTATATGGGGATACATTCTTCACCACGAAGGGTCCCGACCACCTTGATTTCAACTTTCCTGGAAACAAACATAATCATGAGTTATATAAGAGCACTTTGTTACCAGGGTTGAAAGACCTTTATAATGTCCGTTGGTCATGCCACTTTTTTGTTCTTTCTTCATACACCTTTGCATTATCATATACTTGGCTTCGAAACTCCTCCATCTCATTTAGTTGAAGTAGTCTTTGTTCTCCTGCCTTTTGAAGGCCGAAGTTTAGCTTTTTTATTGCCTAGTATGCTCTGTGCTCCAATTCCACTGGTTAGTGTCAAACATTTCCAAACACCAAAGTGTACAAGGATGTACCAATTGGTGTTTCAAAAGGCTGTCTAGTAAGCCCATAATGCATCATCGAGTCTCTAGGACCAATCCTTTCTATTTTTCGGAACTGACTTGTTCAGTATCTGCTTAATTTCCTGTTAGAAATCTCAGCTTGCCCATTAGTCTGAGGGTGATAAGCTAAAGAAACGTTATGCCTCACCCCATATTTAGTTAATAAGGAATTAAATAATTTATTGCAGAAATGAGTTCCTTCATCACTAATTATAGCCCTAGGTGTGCCAAAACGTGTAAAGATATGTTTCTTAAGGAATTGAACTGCAATACGAGCATCATTTTTCCTAGTGGCTATGGCCTCTACCCATTAAGATACGTAATCAACCGCAACAAGTATGTACATATATCCATCAGAAATAAGAAAAAGACCCATAAAATCTATCCCCTGTACATCGAAGAGTTCTACTTCTAAAATCGGTGTCAATGGAAATTTCGTGATGTCGGAAGATGTTACATGTTCTTTGGCACCTATCGTATGTTCTAACAAAGGTGTAGCAATCCATAAATAACGAGGGCCAATAAAAACTTGATTGCAATACCTTTGCTGTTGTACGAGTTGAGCCAAAGTGACCAACACAGAGGGATGAGTGACATTCCTCAATGATCTTGGCTGTCTCATCCAATCAAATGCATCTCCTAATAATGTGGTCAGAGCAAACTTTGAAAAGAAGTGGGTCGTCCCAAAGGTAGGATTTAGTCTTGTGCAGAAATCTTTTTTTCTGCTGAGAGTTCATCTTAGCTGATAGGACTCCTCTTGCAAGAAAGTTCACAATGTAAGCAAACTAAGACCATTTATGCCCTACCTGATATAATTTTTCATCAAGAAAGATCTCAGAGATTGAGAATAGGCTCAATTGAACATTCTCATTCTCAATTCAAGACAGGTGGTTTGCTACCACATTTTCACATTCCTGATTGTCTTTAATTTCAAAGTCAAACTCCTATAGCAAAAGAATCTTTCCTATTAAACGAGGTTTAGCATCCTTTTTAAAGAACAAAAACTTAAGTGCAGCATAATCCTTGTGGACTGTGACTTTAGACACAAGCAAGTAAGATCAAAATTTATCAAAACCCAACACAACAACAAACATTTCTTTTTCAGTGGTAGTATAATTTTGCTATGCATTATCAAATGTTCTACTTGCATAATATATTGCCTTAAACATTTTATCCTTTCTTTGTCCTAATACAATTTCTAGGGCATAGTCACTAGCATCACACATCATTTCGAACGGTTCAGACCAATTTGGAGCAATGATGATAGGAACAGTAATTAATTTATCTTTTAATTCACAAAAAGCAGATAAACATGCACCATAAAAAATGAAAGTGGAATCTTTAGCATGAAAATTACACAGTGGTTTAGAAATTTTAGATTAATCCTTAATGAATCTCCTATAAAACCCTGCATGATCTACAAAACTACGAACTCATTTCACATTTATGGGAGGGGATAATTGCTCAATTGCTGAAATTTTAGCCTTATCCACCTCCAACCCTTTCTCAGAAATTTTGTGCCCAAGGACAATTCCTTCCTTGACCATGAAATGACATTTCTCCCAATTTAGGACAAGGTTGGTGTCTTGGCACCTTTGTAAAACTCAAGACAAATTAGACAAACATACATCAAAAGAAGACCCAAATACAAAAAAGCCATCCATGAAAACCTCCATTATGTCTTCTAGTATGTCATGAAAGATAGCCATCATGCATTGTTGGAAGATAGCAGAAGCGTTACATAACCCAAAAGGCATCCTCTTATAGGTGAATGTTCCATAGGGGCATGTAAACGTAGTCTTCTCTTGATCTTCAGGAGCGATGACTATCTAGTTATACCCTAAGTACCCGTCAAGAAAATAATAATATGAATACCCTACTAGCCTATCTAACATTTGATCAATAAATGGGAGGGGGAAATGATCCTTACGGGTGACCTTGTTTAATTTCTTATAATCTATGCACACTCTCCACTCCGCGACTGTCCTAGTGGGTATACTTTCATTCCTTTCATTTACTATTATAGTTGTCCCACCTTTCTTTGGTACAACCTATACCAGGCTCACCCATGAACTATCTGAAATAGCATAAATTATACCTACATTTAATATTTTTAACACCTCTGCCCTAACAACCTCCTTCATTGCAGGATTTAGTCTCCTTTGATGTTCTATAGACGGACTAAAATTGAACTGCACTCTTCTGTGAGGTTCATTGTGCCATACTGCTCGAACTTCCTCTTCCTTGACAAATGTCCTTCATGAACTTCACGTAATTGGGCATTTGCTCCAAAGCGTCTGCAAAAGAAATATTAATGTGAAGTTTTTTAAACATTTCTAAAAATTTAG
>JAOANK020000092.1:1396202-1407423 GCA_026257165.2 Telfairia occidentalis | reverse complement strand
CCGTGTTTGAGACCCATTTGATACAAATATATATATATATATATATATATTTAAAATGTGTAGATTCTTTCTAAATATACATATCTTTTGTACTTTTTAAAAAATAATTTTTTTCTTATTTTAAATTCATTTTTTAATATGTATATAGTTGTTTTACAAGAGATTTTTTTTTTGTTTTTTAAAAACTTTTTTTCATTCCAACACAATTTTTTTTATTTCACATATTTCTCTCAAACAAATCTCTTTAATCTTTTCCTCCATCTAGATTTTCCTCTCTCATTTTCATCTCTTTGAAACTTTTATTTCTCTTTCTCTCACTTTTTTCTTTCTAAAAAGTTTATATTTTTTTCTTAAACTTTCTTTCTCTAAATTTCTTTCCTTCAAATTTCTTTCTATCTTTAACACATGTCTCTCTAAAATTTAATGCTTTATATATTTTTTTCTCTACTTTATTAACACTCTAGCTAATAAATATTTTCTAACTTTTCTTTTTCTAAAATTTTCTCCCTAAATTTTATTTCCTTCTCCTTCTAACAAATCTGTCTTTCGTTTTCAACAAATCTTCTGGTTTCAACTTTTTTTCCTCTAACATTTCTCTTATTCTCTCAAATATTTCTAAGTTCTCTATATTTTATTAATATATTCTATCACTAATTCATCTAATTTTTTTTCTCTCTCCAACTTTTCTCTTTATAAAAAATTATCTTTATCTCTCTAAACTCTTATTTTCATATATCTACACATTTCCCTCGATATCCCAACTTTTCAACTAACATTTCAAAAAATATAAAATAAAAAATTATAATCATATTTATAGTTTATTATAGTTTGGTAATACAAAATAACTTTTTAATATTATATAATCATAATGTTTTATATTAATTGATCTAAAACTATATTTAATTTGTGCTTCATCTGACGTAATTTTTGGATCCGCCCTTAAGGTCAGTCAAGCCAATGGTGATGAAGACCTTCTTCCATAGCAGATGAAAGAAGATGAAGAGGACCACTTAGTTTGAGTGGGAGTACATGGTTTGCCTTTTACGTTTGGTGGGCAAATTTTACATAGGTGGCCCGCACCTCTAGGTCATCATAGATGCTGGCAGTTTTCTGTGTTACAGTATTTTGTTAATATTTGCAAGTGGTGTCTAGGATTATCCTAAAGTTTTAGAAGCTGTCTTTGAGTGGCAGAGACTTCGATATAGTTGGAGTTGCAGATTGATGATTAGTCTCCAAGTGGGAGATTGTTGAGTTTGTGGAGCCAAATCATCAATATAATCATCTGTGGGAAGCTAGAAGAGGGAAAAAATTAATGTTATTGGAGCTTAGAGGTCGAGAGGACAGTGTCTCAATGCTGACGCTAAATAGGCGCGCCCATCTTCGTATGTCTCGACGCTGTCGCCATTTTTCAGTATGTATGCCCTAGCCACCAGCACCTCCCTATATATATGTTATGTTGTACTCTAGGTCATTTGATGAAATTTTTTGTGATTTTTTCCCTTGCTCTTCCTTTGGTTTAGTTAACCAAGAACAATTTTTGTGTAACGAGCATTTTGGCAGAGTTGTGAGAGATCTCATTGTATAAGTCTGATATTATAGAACTTACAGTTGAAAGAACTGGACGTAGCCCCGTTCTCATTAGGGTGAATTAGTATAAACCTTTTGTGTTGACTCTCTCTACCCTTAATCTTTTTCACTTTCGTGTTATTTCATTATTGTGAGTTTCTTTTGTGTGATTAACTATGGAAGGAGAATAGTATTAGGCCAATGAATTTTAGGCCTAAGGAGATTTTTCTCATCCCATTTTCCCAACATTTTTTGCTATGTATTTCCCTCGTTTCTCACTCACTCTCACACAATGTACAAAGCTCACGCCCAGCTCCCAAGATAATTAACTTGATTCTCTCTCTCCTAAAAGCATGAGAAAAAAGTTTTAGCTACCTTTCCAAGCCAGCTAGACTTAATTAGCCACACAAGTAGCTGAGGTGTACAAATACATGGAGCTTTATAGTTTCCAGCTCATTACAAATCATCCCCTGGAAAATATAAAGTATATAATAAAATAACATAACTTCTCTTATTATGTACCTTTGCCTCAAGAACTCAAGGTACCAAGAAGGAAGTCATCTTGGCTCTTTCATTGCAAAAATTTAACTTTGCTGCAGTCATAGGCTTTGTTATCATGTCTACCAAATTCTCAGTGGTATGAACCTTTAGGACTTTCACATACCCCTTTTCAATGGTTTCCCTTACGAAATGTAGTTTAACATCAAAATGCTTTGTCCTCTCATGAAACTGAGGATTCTTTTCAAGATAAGTCGCACTCTGATTGTCACAGTAAATATTTACTACCTCTTGCTTAAGACCAAAATAGTAATCAAACCATGTAACCACAGAGACTCTTTACCTCTTTTGTAACGACCATGAATTCAGCCTTGAAGCAAAGCCTTCCAACTAACCAAGTTTCCTCCAAACATAAACAAATATCTCATCAAAGACCTCCATTTATCAAGGTCCCCATCGAAATCAACATCTACATAGCCTAATATCCCTTCTTCTAAGCTAGCAGTTTTATCAAACAAGAGTTCTTTATCCTTTGCTCCAGTTAGGTATCTTAAAACTCATTGAACAACCTTCTAATGTACCCTTCTAGGATTACTCATATATCTACTTACTAGGCTTGTTGTATAGGCTAAATCTGGACTAGTACAAATCATTAAGTACATCAGGCATCCAACAGCTTATGAGTAAGGAATAGTGTTCATATCTGCCTTTTCTGCTTCTGTTTGTGAACAGGCTACCTTAGAGAACTTAAAATGTTGCGCAATTGGAATAACTACTTGTTTCCAGGCTTCCATATTGAATCTTTTAAGTGTTCTTTCTGTATATGTTCTTTAAGACAATAAAAGAATATATTTCTCCTTATCTCATATGATGTCCATTCCCAACATCTTCCTTGCTTCTTCTAGGTTCTTCATATTGAATTTTGACCTTAGAACATCTTTAAACAACTCTAAACTTTATTTTGTCTTTCCTACAACAAGCATACAATCAACGTATATTAAAAGAGGTATATAAGATCATCATAATCTATGCCTTGGACATACATACAATTATCAGATTTGCTTATGATAAAACTAGCCTTCAATACAAAGTCACTGAACCTCTTATACTAGGAACGTGAGAATTGTTTCAATCGATACAATGACTTGTCAAGTTTACACACCCAATCTTTCTTTCCATGTTCTTCATATCATTATGGTTGTTTCATATAAATCAACTCTTCCAAGGACCCGTGAAAGAATGTCGTTTTAACATCCAGCTTGTCCAAGAATAGATTTTTGGAACTTAGACTTGTGAAAATGGCATATTAGAAAAAAATGACTTGGGAAAAAAATCTCTTATTTATCGTCAAGAGAGTAGATTTTGAAAAGACCCCAAACAAAATAAGGGTTTGTTTTGCATTACTTTTAATTTAATCACTTTTTTATAAAGACTTATCGAAAAAAATATAGTATTTATATTTTATATTTTTTTATAATAAACTTATTTTATTATACTACATTCAAAAGCAATATTATTAATTGTAAATATGTTTTTTTTCTTATAACGTATTTTGAAGAATTTCGATTAATCACTTTTAAGTCATTGTTTTATAATACATCTCCCTTGTGTTTCTTCAAAAATAACTTTTAAATTAATCCAATTTTTTTATAGTCTATTTTATTTGTGAAAAAATTTTCATAAAATACTTTTGATTTTTTAAAATTACTCAAGAAATTATACTAAAGAGAATTTCAATTGTTAATTTTTTCAAAAATGCTCATAGAAAAAATAATTTTATTTCAAAAGAATTTTTTTTTTTACATTGTTATCCCAAACACACCCTAAAAATATTTTTGGAATTATTTTTTAAAATTGATTATACTTCCTATTGCAAATGTTTGTGTTAAAACTGTTTTAAAAAATCAAAAGTAAAAAAGTGATTTTAAATAAACAATGGATACAAGCTGGAAAATAAAATTTAAAAAAAAAACATGTAATTTAATAATGTAAAATTTTTAAAACAAATATGTAATTTAATAATGTTTAAAAAAGACAAATTTCAATTGAAGTTTAAAAAAAAACAAATATGTATACGGTTGCAAATCTTTCCAAAAAAAAAAAAAAGCATGTCCGATTTAGGCCTGTATCAATGAAGCCCATGATTATTTTTGCCCATGGTAGATGGGCTTGGAATTTGGAAGCTCAATTTGGGTAGCTATGTTTTGTTTTAAATCTCATTTTCTATTTTAGTTATTTTTAAAAATAATCATTTATCTTAGTTTTTTTTTTTTTTTTAATTGTGGTTTCAAGTGTGTATACAAACGTGTTAGCAGGAGTATGTATTCAAATTAGATACGTTGAAAACGAGTATTGGATACACAATTTATTAGTTGTCAAAATAATATAACAATCACAAAAATGGTATCTCTTTGAAAGTTTAGAGACTAAAATAATTATTTTGAAAGTTTAAGGACTAAAACGATTATTCTTTAATAGCTTAAGAACTAAATTATGTAATTTAAAAGTTGAGCCACTAAAATAGAACTGACTTAAAAGTTTATACACCAAAATAGAATTTTAACTTTTTGTTTTCTTTCTTTTTCTTTCTTTTTTTCTTTCTAAAAATCATAATAAAATACAAATTGAATGTTAATATAATATGAAGAACCATTTTTTTTAAATCCAATAACATAGAAGTAGAAATTTAAATTTTTGACATTTTGATTGAAAATATTTGCTTTAGTAGAATTATGCTCATGTTCGCAAAATATGAAAAAAAAAAGTTTTTAAACTCCTTTTACAAATATAATAATCCTAAATAATTATTCAATTTCCATAATTGCACTCCATCAACCTTTCTTTTGTTTGAAATAATGATGCATCCAATCAATTATTGAATAATAGGTTGCAGTCAAAAAAAAAAAAAAAGAAAAAAGAAAGCATATGACTACTAAACTAAATTGGTTAAGACATCTATCTTCGATCAAAAGATCAGAGGTTTGAGTTTCCACCCCACATATTATTGAAATGATTGAATCTTGTTACGTCAAAAAATTTGAATCTGATTATTAATTATTCAAAATATCCATATCCTCAAGATAAAAAAAATTTAAAATAATATTGAGTAGAACTTAATTAATTATTAAGTGATTTTTGAGATGCTATATAATTATGAAAAGGAGTTGTTATAGGGTAAATATATAATTTTATCTTCAATTTTTATATTATTTTAAATTGTTTCTCTTCAAGAACATGGATAGAAATTTCATTTTCTCTATCTTTATTAAAATTTTCAATAAAATATCTATAATTTATTGATCAAATGACGTGACATAAAAATAAAATTTCATTAACTAAGTTAAAAATATTACATGTTTTAATGGAATGAATTGAACAGGTTAACTCACAAGACAAAAATTTTATCTATTTTACATAATTTGCCCTCACGAAAACTTGTCAACCTGAAAATGATGAAATTAATAAAAGAAATATAGATAAAACTATTGGTACATTAATCACCAATGTTTTATTTTTATTTTTTATTTTGAGTTCAACAACTGTGGAGGTAGGGATTCGAACTCATAACTTTATGATCTTAGGTTGGAGAAATATGTCTTAATTAATTAAACTATGTTCGACGTATTAATTATGAGGGTTAAAAGATTATCTTTTTTGACCAATGTGAAAAGGAAGAAAGGAAAGATGAGGGGCACATGGGTTTGGAAGGGTGTGGTGGCCCTAGTAGGTGCCCTAAGAACCATTCATTATTGAAGTGATGATTAAGTCTTCAACTTCAACTTCCATGTTAGTAGGCCAATCCACTCCTTCCCATTTCAATCTTATTATCACTTTTTTCTTTGAAAAAGTCTCAATATTCCCTTTCACTTCCTTTAATATTCCATATTTCCCCCTTCCTTCCACATCCCAATCATTTCATTTTCTTTTTCTCTATACCTCATCCTTTTCCTTTCCTTTTTTTTTTCTTTTTTCTTTTTTCTCTTTAATTACTTGAAAGTTTCCTTCTCAATCTTGCACCAATTCCTAATGATGCTTTCCATCTCAATTTCCTAAAAGTGTTTTTTTTTACCTTTAAAAGGACTTCCAACGTCACATATGTTTTCGTTTGACTAAAAATTTTAAATAACTTTTGGAAAAGAAATTGATAAAATATTTTTTTGAGTATTTTTAAAAAAAAAAAAAATGGTTTCATCTTAGTCTCTTCTCTTGCACTAAAGCTTTTATTCATTTATTTTGAAAAAAATGTTGTTTCTTTTAATAATTATTCTCCGTATACACAATTTTTTCACTTAGCGTTTCCTTATTATGTAAGTATTTTCTTTACACACTTTATTTATATACGCATTACTTTATTCATTTCTTGAAAGTCCAAATAATTAGTAGTAAAATAATGTTCTGACGATTAGTGTCTATTCTGTACTAGTTTAAAAACATTATAGCTAAGGAATGGATTTCAAGTCTCATAAATTTTCTTTCCGTGATTTCTCTCCTCAAACATAATAATATCATTTACTAATGAGTCCTCACATCTACCCTCTATCTCATTAATCTTTGTTTATCTTAACTTTCTCACATTATTATTTTTTAATTTAGCCCTCGTTGATAAACATTTCTGTTTTTGGTTTTTGGTTCTTCTGTTTTGTGTTTTCTATTTTTGGTTTTATATTTTTTAAAAACAAAAATCATATATGTTTGATACTGATTTTTGTTTTTTGTTTCTAAAAAAATAGAAAACCAAACTTGTTTGATAACTGTTTTTGATTTTCTATTTTTAAAATGTTAGAGAAAGAAAAATATGTGGAGACCTAAATAATAACCTTTAAAGACATAAAGATAAAATTTTTAGAGAGAAAAGTTAGTGAGAGAAAAATTTGAGAAATAAAAAAGGAATTTAGGAAGAAGAAACTAAAAAGAAGATTTTACTTTAAATTATTTTACAAAGTAATTAGAAACAAAGAAAAAATGTTAAAAGGGAGAAATTTTTAGATGAAACAGTTAAAGAAAAAGAGAAAATTGTAGAGGAACAATAAAGTTGAGAGCAAAAGATATGATAAGAAAAAAAGATAAATTAGAAATATAAAAAATATTTGTAATAAGAGAAAACTTAAAGAGGAAAAGTTTGGATTGAAAAATGTTAGAGAGATATATTTGTTAGATAATAAAAATAAATGTGAGAGAAAAAATTGAGGGGGGAATTTTAAAAATAGATATGTTAGAGAGATAAATTTAGAAAGAGAAAATTTGAAAAAAATATTAACTTTGTAAAAAGGGAAAAATTAGAATATGTTAAAAGAAAATGAAATTTATACTAAGGTAAGATTTTTAGAGAGAGAAAAATAAATAAAAATTATATAAAATTTTAGAGAGAATTTTAAGATGAATAAAACATTTTTAGAGATAAAAATTTGTTTGGGAGATATGTCAAAAAGAAAAAAAAAGTAAGTTTTAGATAAAAATTTAGTTTTGAAAAACAGAAATCTGCTTTTAAAAACTACTTTTTTTTAGTTTTTAGAATTTATTTACAATTTCAAAAACATTAATTATTAAATAACTTTATTTTTTAAAAACAAAATATAGAAAACTAAAATGATTACAAACCAGGCTCTTAGTTATTCATTAATTCTAAAAAGATGTAATGATTATATGATTAAACATTTAAAAATTAAAATTACTTTAAAAATATTAGGCAAACAACAAAGAAATTTAGTAAAGTTATAAATTTGGCCGACATGATTTAAAAAGTTTCAATTGGATCGCAATAATTTTGAATATTATAATTTAGTTTCCATGATTTAAGATCAATTTAGACTTAGTTTTAATTTAATCCTTAACTTCAATGCGATCTAGCAACTTTGTTAGTTAACTTCAGGAGGATTTAAGGTGGAGTAAAAAAAAATGAAAATAAAAAAAAATGAAAATAAGTACATTATTGAGTTGATAAAAAATGGTTTATAAACTATTTACGAGGTTGAAGTAAACCATTAAAACCAAATTAAAACTTTTAAAGCTAGAGATCAGACTAAGACGAAGTCTAAAATCAAGAGGGGAGAAGATAAAGATGTCCTCATTGAAAAGTGAAAATGAGAGGATATTAAAATTGACAATGACAAGAAGAATAACTATTACACTTGGGAAAGTCTGATTGAGATGAGAGAAAAAAAAAAAAAACAGAAACTCAAAAAAGAGAAAAAAAACAAAGATTTTGATTAGACTCAAATCTCTGTTCTTCATCTCTGTATACGGAAAAAAAGTTTCTATTTCCTCAGTCAGACTTCCTGTGGTGTATTTTTGAGCCGCATGATTCTACCAAATATCAAGAAAATGCAGACTTCCAACTAGAAAATCTCTCCTCTTTCTCCTTTTTTTTTTTTTCTTCTTCACTTTGATGTCCTAAATAAATAAAACTTCCCCCTTTCAGTAGTCTTCTGCTGAAGTGCAAGCAAATGTACCCTTTCACCAAATTATTATTTACAGGAAAAACCGTCAAGGAAACCAAGGCGATCACCGTCGTCCCTAACTCAACGAACACGGCATAACTTCCTCAATCTGTTGCTTCTTTTGCGAAGAAAGTCTTCCTACCAATATATCCAGTGCTTCCTTCATCCACCAATGCTGGCAAACCTCCCGTGCCTCGCCAGCGCTCATCTATAAGGTAAAAAAAAATCGAGAATCCACAAGTTTTAGATTACTATATAACAAAAAAAAAAAGGCAACATAGATGAGTTTTTTTGGCTGAGGAGAGTGATTATACCCAAACTCGTTGTCGAAAATTCTTTTCGGGCCAAAACTCGAGCTGCTCTTTCACAAGCAGAGGAAACATGTATCCTTCATAGAAACTGTCGTACGTTTTGCTCTTGAAACTCCAACTCCCCAATTTACTCTGTAAAACCAAATTTCGAGTTGCATCATCACACACCATCATAACAATTATTAATTAAGTGTAGAAAAAACGACCTCCTACAGGTTCTAGAAATCTTTAAAAGTCAACAACAAACTTTCGCCCTCCAACCAATCACGTTCGATTTCTTCTTCTAAATCAAAACTCTGTAAACTCGCTCTAAATCTTCCTAATCTTATAATTATCATTCAAGATCCAAAATTATTGTTACCAAAAACCTAACAAAAGAACATCTGAGAGAGAGAGAGAGAGAGAGATCTACCTGAACAATCCCCCTAACACCAGCTTCCTCTAGGGTTTCTCTTGAGGCAGCCTCAGTAATGGATTCATCAGTTTCCCAACCACCCTGTAAATTTTTTCATCAAGGGATTATAAATTTTTACCCATCAGTTTAATTATTATGGGGAAGGAATCAGCCAATTTTTAATGAAACACAGATCTGAAAATCTGACTAATCTTTACCTTTGGAAACAACATGCCTTTCCCTTTCTGCGAGCTGATCACAAGCACTTCCAATTCCTCTATATTTTCCAAAGCACTTTTCTTGGTAGTCCTGTATCTATAAGGGATGCATCTGCAAAATTATATTTTACCAAAAAAGAGATAAAGTTTTAGACGAAAAAAAGAAGAAATTAAATCAAAATTGCTTTAATTTTCCAATTCCATGGATAAAGATTGGATTTTTATTGGTAGCCACATGTAGTAGATTAAGACCCATCAATTTCTCAAGGGACCCATCAGAAAAAGATGAATGGCACAACACAAACCAATCCAATTGCGATGCCAATCATTCATCCAAGTCTCATCCACAGGTAGATTTGATCTTAATTCAAAAAACAAATTGGAAAAACAAAAATCGCCTTTCTACTTCATTGAACTAGCAAATTTTAATAACATTTCAAAAGGGTTTAATGCGAAATTTCCTGGGAAAAAGAAACAACCCAAATTCCAGAGAAATCAACAAGAACAGTCAAAATTGGAAACAAATTTAAAAAATTACCCAACAACTTGGCGGCGACCCCTAATATCATAACGCTGCAAATGCCTCCCAGTACGAGAAACCAAAGCAACCATGTTGTCTTGAGAAACCAAAGCGACCATATTTGAGTTTTGGGGTTTTGAGAGATGGATTTTACGAGCAGCGAAATAGAAATTACTAAAGGAAAAAAAAAAAAAAAAGGATGGGAAAACAGCCAACAATGTCTGGGAAGGGAACAAAAATAAACTTTCCAAAGGAGAAAAGAAAAGAAGAAAAAATTAGAGGGGTTTAGAAAGGCAGAGGCAGTTGGCAAAAATGTTGTAATCTGAAGAAGGAGAATTTGTGTAATTAAAGGACTGTGGATTCAGATTTAGTGGATATCCTTGAATTTGAAGAAACCATCTCCCAAATGGCCCTTTTTATAATCCCCAAACCAAGCCAAACGGGCAGCATGCATTTGCATTCATGCCCTACGTGTCACTGACTCATCACTTCTCTCTCTCTCTCTCTCTCTTTTATCTCAAATAAAGTTTTTTTTGTCTTTAGAGTTAAGTGTAAGAAAATTAAAGCCATAAAATAAACTGTAAAAACTGCAACGTTTTTTTTTTTAATTATAAATTACACAACATACCCAAGAACTTTGGTAATTTAAAATAAACTACTATTGTCGTTAGCAGCTTAAACGAAATACTTTTGTAGCCAAACCGAGTATAACTCAATTAATTAAGACATATTTTTTCGACTAAAAAGTCGTGAGTTCAAATCTTCACTTCTACCTATTAAACTAAAAAAAAAAATGGAATACTTACCTACGTGGCCATTAAAATCTTAATAGTAGGATCTATTATGTAAAAAAAAGAAACGTGAAAAATATAAACAAAATAGATGTAAAATATTTTTGAAAAAAAAATGTTCGTTGTTTTAAAAGTAGTAGGCAAAAAAAATTGTTTCATTACATTTTAATTTATTTCTCCATTCATTCATGCTAGCGGTAAACTTCAATTTATTTGTGTAAACTTGGGTTGTTGTCAATTACTTCAAAGTTTAGGACTATTATCAATTTCTTCAAGTTTTGGATTACTATAAATTTATGAATGACGTTGTAAATGTAACGGCCCGTTAATTAATTTGGCAAATTATGGAGACTATTTAGAATATTAATTGTTCTAAATATCTTGGATTTTATTCTTTCCTTATTGTTTAAATAAAGAAAATCTAATTGATTCATTAGATATTGATAAAGATAAGTTAAGATATATTGGAAAAGGATTTGAATTTGG
>JAOANK020000092.1:1354169-1371097 GCA_026257165.2 Telfairia occidentalis | reverse complement strand
TAGTTTAAAACAAAAAAAAAAAAAAAAAAAAAAAAAACTTTTGTTCTAAGAATTGGCACTATTTATAAAAGGACAGCATTTGTTGCTTAAAAGAGATCATGTATGTCTTCATATTTCACTTTATTTTGTATAAAATTTTCTTTTCTTTTTTTTTTAAAAAAATATATATTAAATGTCTATCATGTTAATTGTGCCAAATCAATCCATGTTTGTCTAATAGATATTCCACGTACTCAAAAATTTAGTGAGCAATGTAATGACAAGATCAAAAAATCACAATTGCCCAATCCGATATAGTCTAATAGAAAATGCATATATTTACTATTTCAAAAGCCAATTATTCTGTCATTCACTTTACAATGGTTGAACTAAAAAGAAAAATAGAATCACAATTATTGACAATTCAATAACATAATTGAAACTTAATGGGGAAATATCAACTTTAACCATGAATTTGATAAGGTGTATCAATTTTTACTCTAAATTTTCTATATCATCAAGTTGCATCTAAAGATTTGATAAATGTTGCAATTTTTACCTTAAATTTGAATAAATATTTTGATTTTTACCTTATGGTAAACTTTCAATTAAAAATTTGTCAATAAAAATATTCTCGCGGCATTTAATAAATATAAAATATGTGTCTAGTACAAAATAAATGAAGTTTTAAAGGGAAAAAAAACCATTAGAGCTAGATTTTCGTTGAAAATTCTGAGTTTTTATGACAAATTTATTCAATTGTCGATCTTTTATATTAATCGGGCTTCATTTTATGAAAAATTTATTCAATTGTCAATCTTTTATATTAATCGAGCTTCATTTTATGTAAGACTTGATTTTTTAAATTAGAAAGTTTAAGAGATTTTTACTTTACTATTTTATTAAAATTAGTTGGTGAATTTAGTGGAAATTGAGCATTGGATAAAAATAGACACACATGATTAAGTTTGTGTTTTGATTTGATGAAATTAAAATTTTAGAGTGAAAATTGAAACAACTAGCTAGCTAAGTCAAAGGAGAAAATAAACTTATTAAAGAAATCAAATGAAATTAAAATTTTAGAGTGAAAATTCTACCTTACATGTTTAAACTGTTAGACCTAATTATATGGATTTAAAGTAGTATCAAAGTAACATTTTTATCTCCAACCTAACCATAGCTCAACTGCTTAATGCATATTATTTCAACCAAAATATCGTGAGTTCGAATTTCCACCCTTACCTGCTGTTGAACTGAAAATTTTGAAAAAAAAATACAAAAAACTAACAAAAGTAGAATTAATATCTTGAATTCAAAATCGTTGAAGCGTCTTTTTCATTCCATTCATATTAATATTTGTTTTTTTTTTTAATTTTAGAGTAAAAATTGAAACAACTAAGTTCAAGGACAAAATGAACTTATTATATAGAAATCAAATGAAATTAAAATTTTAGAGTAAAAATTCTACCTTACTTGTTTGAATTGTTAGACCTAATTATATGGATTTAAAGTAATATCGAAGTAAAATTTATATCTTCAACCTGGGTATAGGCTCAACTGGTTAATGTATATTTGCTGACCTAAATGTCGTGAGTTCGAATTACTACCTCCACCTGATGTTGAAATAAAAAAAAATAATAATAATATCATGAATTCAAAATTTTTGAAATGTCTTGTTGGTTTATATAACTTTATACGTACAGTTTTAAATTTAAGAATGATTAAAAAAACTTTACTAAAGATAAATTGAACTTATTAAGAAGAACAAAAAAGTGAATATTACCTTACCTCATAATTAAAAAGGAATAATATTTTTTACAAAACGTATGTGAAGTCATTTATTTAAAAGATAATTTAACCCCCCCTTTTTTTTATCACGATCGTATTCAAAGGAAACATTTTATGCCTTCTTATCTTTTTCTTTTACCAAAGTCCTCGATTATTCTGCCTGCTAGAGTGGTCCATGAGGGGAGCGATTCCTGCCAACCGTCCCCTGGAAGGGGCGTATCGATACCAGAGTGGGGCCCAAATTATCTAGTCTGAGGTCCCTACTCCCGCTGTTCTAATTTCTTGGAATTAATGTTTTTGTTGTGATGTAACTCCTCTGACTTTTACTTAAACCTTGTATTGGGTCGTCGCATGCGTGGATGCTTAATTACATCCTTTGTTGACGTAGGATATGTGGGTAATTTCCACTTCTCTACAATTTTCTTGCGTTGGAGAACTATTCTGAGTTTTCAATTCATAGTGATCAATAGAATTATTTTTTATGCAACTAGTTTCTTGCATGCAACATTGTCCTCCTTCTTGCTAGCTACTTAATGGTTCGTGGAGGTGACCATGCTATTTGAAAATTCTATTAGAGTTATATGGTTTGCTTTGCGCGGTGTGTATCCTTGGCATGAACATGGAGGAGTCGATTCTTTGAACCCTTAGTGCACAATAGAAGTGTTTTCTGTTGCGGGCTACTAGTGCATGGGATGCTTTCATGTCCAAGTCATCATCTCATTCCATGAACTCATCTATGGTATTCCATGGTATTGCTTATTATGGTGGGGCAACATCGATCCCTAAACATTATTTTATCTTAGTTGACACTATTCGGGATCGTCTATATATAATAGATCGATACACTATTAGAACTTCTCTCATCTGACCTCTTGTGTGTTATGTTCTAATTATATGATTGAGTCTTGTGATCATCTATTTATTAAGTACTCGTTTAGTAGAGTTATCTTATAGGATGACATTTTTTGTTGGCACGGTCCTCCCATAAGATTTGTTATTAGTAGGCTTAGTTGGATTGAATCTGCCATATAAGTAGGAGCTATTGTTTGCTTAAAGCAAGTTTGGAGAGGGGGCTTTAGTCTTCAAACCTATTTAGTTGTTCTTGGGTCGTGAGATTCCTTTTCTAATTGTTAATATACACTGCCTAATAATACTTGAGTCACTCTCATTTTTTTCTTTTTTTTAATTCAATAATTGTAGGAGTTAGAGAATTGAACTATCAACCTTTATGATGGTAGGTAGATATCTTATCTAATAAGCTATACTTGAATTTACTCCAAAATGTGTCTCAAACAAAAACAGCCACGTGTTGCACACAAATCAAAGTAATTGTGGTAAAGTTTAGATCTAAATTCTATATTTTAATTCATAAATTATCGAATCTATTTTATTGGGGCAGTTGCACGAATAGCCAAAAAATAATAATAATAATAATTTACAAATCTAGCAATATTTTTTTGAAATTTGCAAATATAGCAAAAAAATACAAAATATGATTTTTATTTTTTATTTTTTCAATTTTACTTTCATTAGTATTTCAACATATATATCAGTTGTATATCTGATATATTTTTGGAATATATTAATCAACTAATATATTTTATATTTGATATATTAGTCAAATGATATACTAATGATATTCTAAATATAAAATATATATTAGTTGACTGACATACGTACCAAATATAAAGTATATCAATTAACTAATATACCAAATATAAAATATAAGAGTTATATAATTGATACACCAAATTTACCACTCATACACCAAAGTTATCAATAAAGAAATGTTCATGCATTTGTTAATATTTGTGGACTTAATTTAAATTTTTATTCATTTGTTTTAGAGTATTATTTTTCCAGTACATTATCAATAACTTATAATTGTTCAATTCGTCAAGTTGATAACCTATTTTGAATTAATGTTTATAAACTATTAATACATCAATGTTACACTTAAAATTAAATTTTGAACAAGTGTTGATAACATACGTGAAAAAATGCATTTTTTTAGAAATACTGATATACCAATGATACACTAATGTTATACTTGAAATAAATTTTTAATTAATGTTATATATTACACCAATATTATACTTGAAATTTTATTTAGAATGAATGTTGTTGTTTTTTCTTTTTGGAGTTCAACAACATGTGGGGGTAGGGGAATTCGAACCCATGACCTTTTGATCAGGGAGATATGTCTTTAACCAGTTGAGTTATGCTCGGTTTGGCGAGTGTTGATATACTAATACACTAATAATATACTTGAAATTGCATATTGAATGGGTGTTGATATATTATCGATACACTGTTGATATACTTGAATTATATTTTGAATGAGTATTGATACATCAATATCATACTTGAAGTGGATTGAGAATGAACATTGATATATTATTGATATACTAATGATATATTTGGGATAGATTTTTTAATGAGTACTAATATATCACATATACGCCAATATTATATTTAAATGAATTTTGAATGAGTGTTAATAAACTGTTGATACACACTAATGTAATACTTGTATTGTATGTATAACAAATGATGATATATTATAGATATGCTAATGATGTATTTATAATGCATTTTGGATTAGTATTGATATACAATTGAAATACCAATGTTATAATTTAATTATTTAATGATATACGCCAAACTACATAATACAACTGACACTAAAACCTAAATAAAACCACCAAAATCAAACTAGTTGAATGAAAACAACTTCACATCAAAAGAAAAAAAACACAAACACAAATACAATATTCACTATAATCAAATAAACAACATCTATCATAATACAATTAAAAATATAGTATACTTCATATTTGGTATATCAATTGACTGATATACCAATATAAAATATATTAGATATAACTACTTATACACAAATGAGAGTAAAATTGAAATAATAAAAAATTAGAAAATTGGATTTAAAAATTTTGCTAGATTTGAAAATTTGAAAAACTGTTACTATATTTGCAAATACTCTTATGTTTTTTTGTTACCCATTACAATTTCCCTATTTTAATTTGTCTCTTTTAGTTTTTAATATTCCATTTCAAAAAATATTTTTATTATTCTACTTTAATATATATATTGTATTTAGAACAAAAAATAAAATAAAATACCTGATATACTTACGTGAACTTATATTTTTAAGTTATAAAAATTAAATTAACAACGGATGATTTAAGGTTTCTATTAAATGCATTATAACAATTAAATGAAAAAAGTAAAACAATTTGTGTGAAGTTACTGAATTAGTATATAATATTTTTAATATTTTTATTTTAAAGTGCAAAAAAAAGAACATGTATAAAAATAATTTAATGTTGAATTCTTATGCTTATTCCATTTTAAGTTTTTAACTTTTAAATGTTTTGTTTGAATTCCTAATATTCGTATAGCATTTTTCTTTTTAGTACACTTCATACAATATTATATTAATGATTGTCAATAATTGGTTTTTTAAATTTTCAAACTACAAACTAAACATAAATACATTATTTATTTATTTATTAAGAATAAAGAGATAATACATTAACATGTGATGGAAGTTGAAATTTTGATAAATAATTAATAATTATTTTTAGCTCAACAACTAGGAGTGGGTGTACTAAAAAAAACAACTAAGAATGGAAATTCGAATTTATAATTTCTTGGATGATGATATATATTTAACTAATTGAAGTATATTTTAAGGAGTTGGAGGATGGAAGAATGGACAATATTAACTAAAATAACTTTTATTAAGATAAGTTAATGAAATAAAGCCCTTTAATTTAAATATAAACTAAATAGTAGTAAATAAAGATAAACAAATGTACAGGCATGGGATTGGCCATTAAAAAATTGAGGAAAAAAAAGAACCCTAATCATATCATAGCTATAAATTCACAGCCTCGGTATTGGACAAGACACCGCTCACTTCATTATCGAAGATTTTAAACTAAACAGATTGATTTGTACGTGTATTTCTTCTTCTTCTATATTTTCCCCTCAATTTCAATATCTCTGCATTTTTGTCTTTCCCACTTTAGGCATCGTCGCACAGAAAAAGATGTCCGTGAAAAGCTGAACCGCGTGTGTCTATTCTTTTCCAAAATTTTCCTCTCCTTTTCCTCGCGATTCCATCTCTACATACAACTATACAATTAAGCAAGTTTAAAACCACGATTAGCTTCTTCAACTTCCGCGATTCCTTTTTCGACTTCGCCTCATTGCTCTCGCGAACTTTCTAGCTGAATCTTAAGTTCAGCGAGTTCGCCTCTTTTTTTGTTTTACTTCTACCTTTTCCTTCAATCGAAGATGTAGATCTTCAATTCGAGCAAATGATGCAGGGAGAGAGAGGAATAGGATCAGGAGACGATTGAATCGATCGATTCGGTGATTGTTGTTGTTGTTGTTGTTGAGAGGAATAACGAGAGAAAACTATTAATTAAGATGACCGGAAGCGGCGGAAGAGAATTTGGGGAGGGAAACCGGGGGGCGGATTCCGATGAGGAGGAATTCAAGGTGGAGAGCGTGCGTGAACGGATCACATCGTCGCGAGGGAGCCGATTCAATCTGATTCAGAAACAGTTGAGGCTTGAGCCGACTCGCAGAAGGTTCAGCCGCGAAAATCTCTTCAATGGCATCAAATGCCTCGTTATCCTCCCTGACAGCAGGTACGCCTTTCTCCAAAACCTCTATCCATTAACCAATTTTAAAAGAATTATGAAACCTCGCCAACTTCCTCTGAATGCCACTGCTCCAAAAATCCCTATTCCTCAAATCGCCATCCTCCGAAAACCACTCCCGCTTTCAAATTATTTTCTTTTTTCTTTTTCTTTTTCTAAGTTGTTTTTATTTATTTATTTAAATCAATTTATTACTGCAATGCAGTAATGCACTTTGAAGTAACTACTATTCATAAACTCAACTATAACGTCGTTTTTAAAAAACAATATATTCTTTCTCCTTTAATATTTTAAAATAACTTATGAACAGAATTTTAAGATAAATAAAATTACTCTCTATATAATTTTTTTTAGCTAAATATATGTTCTACCATTTTTTTTTTCAATTTTAATAAGTTTTAATTTATTATGTTTTAGTATTTTTCAATCTAGTCTTTCTGCACCGAAAAATATGTTAAAATTGACTAATAATAAGTTTTCATTGAATAATACTCAAAGTTATGATAAGAAATTTGAAGTAAAAAAATGAGAGAATTTTCTCTTTTAACTGACTTTTTTACTTCTTTAAATTTTCCTCAATTCACTAGATATAGTGTTAGGTAAGTTTATTATGAACAAATTTTAACATATGTGATGGAGTAAATTAAAAAATTATTAAATATAAGTGTTTAAATTGATAAAAATAATAAAAAAAAAAAGTTAACATCTATTTAACGAAAACTCTACTCTATGCGTTTCAAAAGCTGGAAAGCTACCATTTTAAGAGAAATTATTAGTTAAAGCTAAAAAAAATGTGGTCGAGGGTTTTGCACCGTTGTATTTAAAATTTAACTTAAAAGTGAAATGGCTGGCGTGTTCCCGCCATCATTTTCACACACGTGGCGGTGGAAGTAATTGGACGTTCAAATTTCTGTGGCCAAGCTCTGGTTTGGCAAACTTAAAAGGGAAAGGGATTGGGAAAAGACAATTGAAGAGATTTCCAGATGGACGATTCGATTTTGAAGAAGATAGGTTTTGACAATTAAATCGTAATTTAATTTTAGGTGACAGACGCGGGGGGAACCATCACGGTCACATAAAATTAATATGTGGTTGTTATCACTTTCGCCACAGCTCACATGTCGAAGCTGTCACTTTGACAGCGTTCCCCAGGTTTTAGGAGTCATTTTTGGTTTTTCGAGTAATTTTTTTAAACCATCTTTCAAATATTGCGTTCCTCGGCGTATTGGGTATTTAGTAAAAATATATTTTTATAATATTAAATGAGAGTTATTGAAAAATGGTCAAAATGTTCTCTGAAGTTTAACTGATATAATCTTAAGATGGGGTGGGGCCTCTTCTGATCTCATAGTAAACTCTATTACTTTATATATGGGGTTACCTGTAGATCTTGCCAAATCTTTTTTTTTTTGTTTCCAGATTTTATTATATCTGAAATGTGTGAATATATTAAATGTGTGTTTTCAAAATATGGGCATTTTGAATTGGATTTTTCAAGTTTCATTTTCAGAAGGGGCTGACCAACTTCCTCCGTCCTATCTATACCTTTATAGTTTATACATCTGGAGACAACATACCAAATGGGTCATAAGAGTTTAGATAAAAATTATATTTTTATTTTGGGGAGGAGCATTTGGAATGATGTTTTGGTTTTAATAGAAAATTCAGTTGACATGAAATTTCTATTTTTGTATTTCTTTTGTGAGTAAATTAATAATTTTATGTTGATAATTATGTATTCAAACTGGCACATTGAAGAAGTGAAGAAATATTGAGGAAAAAAAAAAACTCTAACAATTTGAAATTAAAAACAAAAGAATTTTATTTAGTGTTCAGAACCATTATTAAATATTCTTTGAAGAAAAAAAAAACTCCTATGAATCATTATTTAGAAACCATTATTAACAAAGAAAAAAAAAATCTGAGAGCGATTTTCTGGAAATTATAATTTTCTTTTCGATTACTATTTAAAAAATTACTTCAATTCTGATTCTTTTCCCTTTTGTTCTTGTTAATGTTTTTTTTTTCCTTTTGTCGCTCTCTTTTTGAGATTTTGGCCATCTTTAAAGAGGGATCTTAAAGTTTCGCGTCTTTTTTCCTTTTAGGGCAAAGTATGATTTTGGATGGGAAAATTGAGTAAACAGTGATCGCTGTCGAATGGTCAACTTATATGGGCTTATTTTACCCATATCATATTATGGGTCGTTGGCAAACTTTTGGGTAAGATTGCCACGTTGATACAAGATAGTGGAAAATTGTCCCAATGAAACAGCTTTTAAATGGTAGTGCAAGAAAGAAGCATACAAATTTTGGTTTTGAAACTTAATAAAGTAGAAGAACATTGGAAAAGAGAACGGGATGATAATAGTTGGTCAGAACCTTCTGAATTCGGCCTGATCTTAAAAACACGTGGACGCTCTTAAGCCGAATCAAAATTTTATTCAAACATAAAAAGGAATAAAAACAAAAGGTATGAACAGACATTTAATATTGTCACCTTTTAAAAATTTATAAGAATGTTAGAAAAAATTCTTTCTTTTAATATGAATGATAAGTTGAATTAGTGATTTGAAATAGTTGAAATATATTTATGTTTTTAAAATGATTGGATTACTATATATATATATTTTTTAATTCAATCATTATAGAATTGTAGGATCGAATCATTGATTTTTGTAGTTTACAGTGATAGTAGATGTTTTATCTACTAAACTCAAATTCATTATTATTTTTTTTATTTCATAGTATAATTTGGTGAGTTATTAGATTTTTATATCACTTCAACTTTCATTAACGTAACTTTTACTTAACACTTTAATTTGCATTAAGTTAAGTTTAATTTATTTATTAGTTAAAATTCACTGATATTTATATATACATTATTTTGGCATGAAAAAGAATTTAACTCAACATGGATATATTTCAAATTGATATACTAATCAATTTTACGTCCATTAATTATAAAGTGAATCAATTTTAAAATCAAGTTTATAGCAATTAATTTAAGAAAATAATACCATCTAAATTAAGGGTACAAATCATGAGGGGAAAACTTAGGATGTCCAAATATCTTTTTGGATGCCCAAATATCGTTTAAAAATGTTCCGTCTTATAAATGTCTACCTTTTTTTTTTGTTTGTTTAAATTCAGTTGTTTTCCTTGCACATTTTAAATATTCATTTAAAAAAACAATAGAAAAAAAAAACCCCCCTCCTTTGAAACGAGTGAATTCACACTTCCTTTTTTTTTTCTTCAATAAATTTTTGATAAAATTCACCTTCCAATTTTATGAAAAAAATAATAGATGTTTTATAAAATTTGGATTCATCAATAACTATGCCTGGATTGGTGAATCCACACCTATATTAATAAGGTGTTTATTCTATGATAGTTTGGTCAATTTCACAAGGCATATTAGTGAATCTCTTTAGACTAAATATATGTTTTAGACCTAAAGGTTTTTGGTGTCTTTTCAATTTAATTCATATTATTTAATATTCTTCAATTGTAATATTTTTATTGGTCAATGTTAAAATTGTATCAATCTAGCAAAATTTTAGGAGAAAAATTAGGTCACCTAGAAGTCTTCAATTCCTCCAAACTTTTTAGAAGTTCTAAAAAGTTCCAACATTTCTTCTCTTAGATACCACATAATTTCTCATCTAAAAAAAATCTCACCTAAATTATATCACTTTACTAAGTATCATATTACATAAATTTATCTTCGGCTTATTTTTACATTCACAAACGAAAATAATATAATGGACAAATGTTAAAATGTAAATGACTCATCTAAATTTCTATCACTTTATTGAGTATCATAGCATATAAGTCCATTATCAACTATTTTAACATTCAATTAAAAATAAATTATTTATCTAAATTTCTTTAGTTAGCATTGGGTAGCATTGGGTCGCGTAAGTTTATCGTTAGCTTATTTTAACATTCACTAAAATAGTATGGTTGAAAAATGTTTAAAATATGATCCCTTGTCTAAATTTCTCTCTTAATTAAGTATCGTGTCAGAAAAAAGTTTATCATCAACTTATATTGACATTCGCAAACGAAAAAGAGTACAGTTGGAAAATGTTGAAAGGTAAATGACTCAATTGAAAATTGAAACTACCCCATATCCACATGACATGACCTACCCAAGTTCTAAATGAGACCAAATCAAATGCAGGTGGTATAGGGCGTGGACGAAGTTCATATTGATATGGGCAGTGTACTCATCTTTCTTCACACCCATGGAATTCGGGTTCTTCAGGGGATTACCAGAGAATCTATTTATACTCGACATTGTGGGACAGATTGCTTTCCTCCTTGACATTGTTTTCCAGTTCTTTCTTGCCTACCGGGACAGTCAGACTTACCGAATGGTCTATAAGCGCACTCCAATTGCACTGAAGTTAGTTGCCTTTCCTTCCCAATAATTCCTTTTCGTTTTTGGATTTGGCCTCTGGGTTAAAGATTCACTGTTTGGTTTACCAAATATAAAGAATTTCAGTTCAATTTGGTTTTTGGAGCAGAAATGCCTGCAGTGTGATTTTGTTTTCACTCAGAGAGATATTGTTGGTGCTTATAGTGGGGTGATGAGTTTATGTGCAATTCTTGCATGTACTGGGTAGTGATTATTGTTCATGATTTCACCTAATGTGTTCTTTTTTGTTCTGCAGGTACTTGAAATCCACTTTTGTGACTGATTTACTTAGCTGTATGCCCTGGGATATCATTTATAAGGTGACACTCTATTGAAGCATTCTTTTATTTGAGTGTCTAATGGAAGAAAACACATACCTAAGACACTTCATAATTAGGGGTCTTATTTTCATTGCTTTTAAGATGCTTTTGTGAGACATTCTTTTCTGTTTATACTAAATGGTGTACTTCATGATCCTTCTTCATGTACTATGAAGGAACTTTCTTTCGAATTTTCTTTTCACTTGGGTTTGATTCAGTCATTTAAATTGCCATATCCTTAAGTTTATAACGAGGAAAATTGTTGGCTTGTGACCATCTTATAAATTAGTATCCTTGTTCAATTTTACGGACTGTTGACTGTTGAAACTTGAATACTTCTTTTGGTGCATACCTTGGGTTCTTCAGGGGTCGCTTAGTTATAATTTGCACGGATATATACACTTACAATACACTTCTGGTAGCATTACTCCTTTCAATACTCTTCTTAACTGCAAAAATGGAGTACTTAATAATGTGGGGTCCTATATAGAAATGGTAAATATTATTGATGGAAGTCAATCATAGTATTGTACGCTTTATTATCTCTCTAGGAATACTGTTTCTAACAATTTACTGCATCTGTTCAAACAGGCTTGTGGGAAAAGAGAGGAGGTGCGATACCTCCTATGGATAAGATTATTCCGAGTGCGAAAAGTCACTGATTTTTTTCAGACGTTGGAGAAGGATATACGTATTAATTATATGTTCACTAGAATTGTCAAGCTCCTTGTTGTTGAACTTTACTGCACACATACTGCGGCCTGCATCTTTTACTATTTGGCAACTACTCTTCCTCCTTCTGAAGAAGGGTACACATGGATTGGAAGCTTAAAATTGGGGGACTACAGTTACTCACATTTTAGAGAGATTGATTTATGGAAACGCTACACTACATCTTTATATTTTGCTATAGTCACCATGGCCACTGTTGGTAAGTACCTTCTTTACATCTTCAATAAC
Organism: Telfairia occidentalis; assembly: GCA_026257165.2. Lineage (NCBI taxonomy): Eukaryota > Viridiplantae > Streptophyta > Magnoliopsida > Cucurbitales > Cucurbitaceae > Telfairia > Telfairia occidentalis. The sequence continues at coordinate 1,358,939 of JAOANK020000092.1, read as the reverse complement.
AATTTTTTGAACCAATCAAATAGGAGTGCAAAAAAATGAAATGATTATAATTTCTTGTTCTGTTCTCGATCCATGTATCTCAAAATCTGCTTATGCATACTCTGATGTATTATTGCATATAATCCCATACTGTTTAAATTTGTTATCTTAATAATGTGACAGGTAAGTCCTTTGGGAATTGAAATTCTACACATTGCTGTTCAGTTGAATTTATTTCTGCACTGTTCTTTAATCTTTGCTTGTTTTTTTATGAACAGGTTATGGAGATATACATGCGGTCAACTTAAGGGAAATGATATTCATCATGATTTATGTGTCATTGGACATGGTTCTCGGTGCTTATTTGATTGGTAACATGACTGCATTGATTGTTAAAGGATCCAAGACGGTGAAATTCAGGGATAAAATGACAGATGTAATGAAATACATGAACAGAAATAGACTTGACAGGGATATCCGTGATCAGATCAAAGGTCACTTACGTTTACAGTATGAGAGTAGCTACACTGAGGCTGCTGTCCTACAGGACATCCCAATATCAATCCGTGCTAAGGTAAACACTAATTTTCATAATTTATAAGACATAATAAATAGTGTGATAACAAAAAATAATTCATATACCGAAGCAATGGTATTAGAAAACAGTTAGTCTTTCTATTCACTTTCTTTCTCATATCATTGATATGGGACGAAGCAGAAGTAGTTGGATTTTCAGGGTTTGGGGTGAGGAGAGAGTTCCGATTTGCATTTTCATTTCAGGGTTGGCTTTCTATTCTCTCTCATTTTTGTTAGGAAGTATGTTCTTTCTTCAGTGCATAAAAGTGTTGGATTTTGAGCGTGACAAGATTTCACCCTCTATGCAGATTTCCCAAACATTATACTTGCCTTATATTGAGAATGTTTCTCTCTTTAGAGGATGCTCTCCAGAGTTCATCAATCAAGTAGTAAGCATTTTATTTTCTAGTTTGTAGCAGATGATCAATTTTTTTTTAAGAAATTACTTTATATGTTCATTTTATTTCTCTGGTTTGTCATTGTAGGTTATTAGACTCCATGAAGAGTTTTTTCTCCCTGGAGAGGTGATAATGGAGCAAGGAAATGTGGTTGATCAACTTTATTTTGTCTGTCATGGTGTGCTGGTATGAATCCACTGATCACATCATCTGTTTCTAATGATCTATCCTGCTTTCCTTAAATTGTGTTTTCGCTGTAAATTTTTGCTCTCAATACCCTCTTGTATCTTCATTTTTGCTCTAATGGAACTAGCAGTCCCCAATCAACCCCCCCACCACACACACACTTCTAGCTTTACAAACATTCCATTTTCATTAAAGGCAAAAGTTAACAGAAGAACTTCAAACTTCATTTTCCTTCTATACAATTCCAAGTGGATAGGTGTACTTGCACTCATCAACTTATTAGACTTTTTAGGGGAGGGGAGCTAGTTTTGGAATTTGTATCCAATGTTTCACTTTGGAACATCAAGGAACGAAATTTGATAAATAATGGCTTCATTTGTAGCTTAAAGTTATGCTTGAGAGGAGTATTTATTTCTGAATGCTACATGCCTTAAATACTCCATGTTTAAAAGTTTTTCTTATACTTCATTCTAGCCGCATGTCCTTTTTTATTGTCTTTGAAGGAGCCCAAAAATATTGTCAACCAAAATGTTAACGAGAAAATGCTGTTATTCTTAATGAAATAACCATATTTCTGCAGGAGGAAGTGGGCATAGGACAAGATGGTTCAGAAGAGACCATATCTTTACTGCAGCCCAACAGCTCGTTTGGAGAGATTTCAATTCTTTGCAATATTCCTCAACCTTATACAGTTCGAGTATGTGAATTGTGTAGGCTCTTGCGCCTTGATAAACAGTCCTTTACAAATATCCTTGATATATACTTTTACGATGGGAGGAAGATCTTGAACAATCTTCTAGAGGTAACATAATTCCCTGATGTATTTTGGTTTTAAGTTGCTGGGTTTTTTTTTTCAGACCTATAGTTTTGAGATGCATATCTTCCTTTTAATAATTTTCAAGAACTTCAGTTAGAGTTTAGCCACGGGTTCCATACTTGTAGGGAAAAGAATCAAACCTTCGACTAAAGCAATTGGAGTCGGATATCACATTTCATATTGGTAAGCAAGAAGCTGAACTTGCTCTCAAGGTAAACAGTGCAGCATATCATGGAGATCTGTACCAATTAAAAGGTCTCGTACGAGCTGGAGCTGATCCAAACAAAACAGATTATGATGGAAGGTCACCCTTGGTATGGAGTAGACTCTTGACTTTTTAGATTCATATAAGAGTACTGAGGATACTTGTCTCGTATATTTTATGAATATGCTTGCATGGCATATATGGCTTTGCTAACTTAAGATCTTGGTTTAGATTTGAAAGAAGACCAGTGAAAATGTCAATAATATCCTCCACGCAGAAAAATGTTATAACTCTTCGTAACAGTGAGAGTCTGCTATATACATCTGTCATTTCTTAATTATAATATGTGACAGAGAATATTGGTGAAGATAAGGATAAGTAGCGTATAATGAAACAAATATCTTAACTCAAATTTGAACACACTTCCTAATGATATTTTTACCATTTCTAATGGTAGATCTCCTATTTTATGATAAATAGATAATGAATTGCATATCATAATTTTGTAGCTTGTGACCCCAGCTACATGCAGTTTTGGCCTGTGAGCATGTAGCAGTTTGGTGTTTTCTTCATGGATGTTCTGGATCATTTTACCAAAATCTATATCTATATTTTGGTAAGAACTATTGTAGCTTGGATTCAAAACTTCACGAATAGAGATCGAAAATGTTCTAGCCATAGGATACAACCGGAGGTTCAGAAGTATGCACTCTTCCAGACTACCAGACTGATAGCTATTTCCCTCACTCCTTTCCTGCTATTTAGCAGTTATCCCAGCACTCTAATTCTCCACTTGCCCTTTCCCGTGACTGGATGTGACAACCATTAAACGAAGTGTCAAACTACCCTTGGCCCACTATTTTCCTGTTCTACACTCTTATACGACTGCCATATGATTGTCCATCTTTCTAATGCTTCCTAACATACATCGATTGTATTGGGGGTCTATGTTTACCCCCAATACACTTTAATTAATGCAAACCTGCCTTGATTGATATTTTTTTTATTAACCAAACTGTTAATTAATAGAAATGAAACCTATAGAGGGAACCACCAGTTATTTATTATAATAAACAAAAGTAGGAACCTCATAAAAAGATAATTGGACACGTAAATTCTAATGATTATGCACCGTCTCTTTCTTATAATTTAGCAATGGTAATGTTGGAAGGCAAATTAACTGTTGTTTCGTACAACTTTTGTCAGGAGGGGGACATGTATTGAAGAAATGGGTAGAATAGATGTTGAAAGTTTTTTTTCTCTTTCTCTGTTTTCTTGGGGGGGGAGGGGGGAAGATGATATTGAAATACTTTGGCTAAATGATTGGTTGTTTTTCTACAGCATCTTGCAGCATCCAGAGGATTTGAGGATATAGTTCTTTTCCTAATTCAGGAAGGAGTAAACATTGACCTTAAAGGTTAATATACAGTAGAATACAAGTTCTTGAAGCTCCCCTTTTTACCTTAGTAATGTTGTATAGTGATATTTGCTCTTTCCCTTTCCCAGATAATTTTGGCAATACACCATTAATGGAAGCAATCAAGAACGGGAACGATCAAATTGCTGCTTTGCTTGCTAAACAGGGTGCCACATTGAAGGTTGATAATGCCGGTAGCTTCCTCTGTACAACAGTTTCAAGGGGTGATTCAGATCTTCTTAAGAGATTATTGTGCTATGGCATTGACCCCAACTCCAAAGATTATGATTTCCGAACTCCGCTACATATAGCTACCTCAGAAGGGCTACACTTGATGGCAAAGTTGCTTTTAGAATCAGGGGCTAGTGTTTTCTCGAAGGACAGGTATGCACATAGAGCGTATTACGTTTATTTTTTGCTGGCTCAATATCTAATATCTATAAATACATTGTGGTTCAATAATGGAGCCTACTTGCACTACTCTATTCAGAGCTTTTGGAAAAGTTCTTACATTGTGTTACTCTAATATTTGCTGCTGCTGTTGGGAAGTATTTATTCTTGAGACAAAATGGGGTTGTTTTTATGCACCTCATATGATTTGTAAGCTTATGGAAAAATAGTTCCAATAAAAATAAAAAAGTATATGTTCATTTTATTTCCAAATTGTATCAATAATTTCATCATCTGTGGTCATTTAAATACTGCAGATGGGGAAACACCCCGCTTGATGAAGGCCGAATTTGTGGAAACAAGAATATTATCAAGCTCTTGGAAGAGGCAAAAGCTACTCAGTTGTCAGAATCCCCTTATTCTTCTCGAGAATTCACAGGTATTAATCAAACCTATGCTATTTTTTATTGCTATTTTGTCAATATTATGCACCAGGCAAATTGAGCTTCATTTTACAAATTTTGAAAATATCGAAGTGGAAAATGATGGGCATGAAGTAAACATGTTGAGCTAACTTCTTTTTTTCTTGGATTAATTTTCATCGCATATGACAGAGTGTAATGGATAGAAAAATCGGCAACTTTGAGGCTGTAATGAGATGGGGGGCTAAAAAAAACCATGCTCATGTGAACTACTTTAAAAGGACATTTACATTTCCACTTGCTATAAAAATTTTATTTCAGTCATATCCAATTGGTCAAACGAGTGAATAAAATGCAAAATCTTCATTTGGCATGTTGAA
>JAOANK020000092.1:1323332-1354069 GCA_026257165.2 Telfairia occidentalis | reverse complement strand
GCTAAACCCAAATCATTTGAACGTTTTATGCATGCATGATTGTAACGATTCTAAGAAATTGAGTCTTAGAAAGTCGGGACGTTACAATAAGTAGTGTTGACAGTTACAATATGGATGACGGTTATGAATTTATCTCCAACCAGCATTCCCATAAAAGGAAGAGAGGATTTTGCTAGAGGTAAGCAATTCATTCTACTCTCTTGTGCTTTAAGTCGATTCTTATAACTCGTGCTAACTTGAGCGAGTGTTTGTGGCTTGGCACCATACTGGTGTGCAGTCGTTCTATTTTGCACATGTATACTTGTTCGTCTCGATTAATAAATTTAATGTTGACCAGATGTTGGTACCAACAAATACTTATGTGTAAATCATATATGTTTTTAAATTTTATTTTGACATGGCATTTTGGTTATTAAAAAAAAATCTTTACATCTCTCTGGCTCTATCCCTACATTCTCTTTTAGTGATTGGAACTCATTTTTTGAATCTTTTTTCTTTAGTTCAATATTTGTAGAGATTGAGAATTGAACCATCACCTTCTATGATGGTAGTACATGCTTTTGTTCATTTTTTTAATCTATTCAACAAAAGTCTAATGTACTAAAGATATCTCCGTCAAAAAAAAAAAAAAAAAAGAGAGAGAGAAAAGGGTATTTGTAGACACATGTAATAACATAGTTCAAGTATCTACAAGTTTTAAAATAAAACATAGTTTTGTTAAATAATAATTAATAGAAAATAAACGAGAGTGACTAAAATGATTTGTATTTTAAAATTTGAGGACTAAAATAAAATATATAAAAATTTAGAAAATAAAACAAAATAAATTTAAAAGTTAATGGACAGAGAGTAAATTTAAGTTCAAATCTTATTTTAGAATCCTACGTACTTCCGATTTTTGTCTATATCGGTATCTACATCCCGACGATACTGCCTCACAATCGCATGATTAAGGAGGACAAAGTTAATGATCAAATAATGTTATAACAATATTGGTTAATCATATCATATCATGTAAAATGAACGGTGAATTATGACCATTTGATGATTTAACCTTTTCTTCCGTTGAAACTAATCTGCTTTAATCTTCATAATTTTTTTTTTAAAAAAAAATGACTAATCTGTTTAATATGTTGACCCAGCGTATTCATATTTTATAATAATTAAATGGCATTTAGGTTCAGTTGTGATGCAAAAAAATAAATAAATAGGAAGATCACACTTGTTTTATTTCATTTCATTTTAACTGGATCCTTTTTTTTTAGTTCAACAACACGTGGATGGATTCGAATTCACGACATTTTGGTCTCGAAAATATGCATTTACCAATGTGCTATGTCCAGGTTGGTCTTTTTTTTTTTTTTTTTAACGATGGGTAGGAGTAGAAATTTGAATTCCTGAATGTATGCTTTAATTAATTTAGCTATGTCTAAGTTGACTATTTTAATTTATCCTTGAAACATGATTAGATTTTAGAATAATTATTCTAAGTGCAGAAAACGTTTTAGGGAGGTTTGATTTACAATATTAATAAGTTTAAGTGTAAGATTATGAAATTTGAGTCTTCAAAAACGTAGATCGGTGTAATATATCTTTAGATTTATATATTTGGTTGGTTAGTTTACAATTCGTAAAAGTTCATTTATAATATAAAATATAAATTTTATGTGTCAATAAGAATAAAACTTAGTAATTAAGATATTTTTCTTTATCTCATCTAAAAGATTGTAATAAGTTCAATTTTCGTATTTGAGATGTAATATTCTTTTCGTATTTGAGATGTAATATTCTCAAATTAAAATATAAATTTATAAAGATGAATCTTTGTGACTTTCATTTATATAAAATTCATGATATTAGCAAACCTGTAATTTAAGATAAAGAAATTCATGTATCAAATATAAGCCATAAGGTCTTTAATTACACAAACCTAACATTTGAGCAAAATACTTTTTTTTTAAATTTTGCAAGTTACCAAATTTCAAAAATTTTATAAATAAATTTAAAAGTAAAAAGGAGCAATTATTTTGAAGATGGCCATTGAAAGACATAAATTTTGGGGATAAAGTGCATGCATTTTTTTGGTAAGAAAACCCATGGTTTGGTATAACTTGTAAGATGAGACAAAAATAAAGTTTTGTTTTTTTTTTTTTTTATATATAAAAAATTATTGCATCTAATATTTGTTTTAAAAAAGGTAAATTAACGTGATTGAAAAGTTTTCATAAGAAAAATGCTAGAAGTAGGCCCCACCTCCTTTCCTTCCTCCCCACCAAACAGAAAAGGAATAATGATAATGTGGACTTTTATAATTTCCTCCATCCAAATTATATATATATATATGTATGTATGTATAATATTCCTTATTTCATATATATCCTTAAATTTTCCATTTATTCTTTAATTTATACTATTAATGAAAAACACATACTTATTAATTTTTCCAACCTTTTGTTAATTTAGTCCAAACTTATCTAATATAATATTCCTAACCTGACAGTTAGAGAATATAATAAAAAACCTAAAGGGAACCAAAGAAGCTTTTTGCAAATGTAAAGTGATTATTTAATGAAAAAAGAAAAGAAAAAAAAAGGAAAGTAAAAAGAGTATATTTTCATTCTAAATCTCATATACATCTTTTTGTTGAGTACAACAAATATGAGAGTGAAAATTTAAACATTTAACTTCAAAAGAAAGAATAAATCTTTTAATCATTGAACTATAGACTCATATTATGATAAATCAATTTTTTTAAAAAATAATTCCATTTAAATAAACTAATTTATTATATCGATGATTTTCATCGTGTTTTTTCTGATTATTTAATAGATTGATATCATAACTTTTAAATACATATTTTAATGTAATGACTTGGACTTGGACATATATTAAGAGTCAGTAAATTGGTTGATATGAGTATTGAGTGGACGAACATAAGATAGCATAATATTAGCAATGATCAAAATAATCATTTATTTTTTAAAAAATGTTGAAAGATTAGTATGGTTATTTTTCTAAATTTAGAAACTACAATTGATATTTAAGAAATCAAATTTTAAAAAATATTCAAGAACGAAACTAGAATTTTTCCCTTCATACATCGGCCTATAGATAAGATTATCAATATTTTTATATATTTTTTAGTTCAACAATAGGAGAATACAATCAATCTTATCAAATATTGATGGTTTATCGAGTAAATAATATTCAAATTGGTAAAATTACTAGCGTTTGAACCGTTGTGATATGGTTGATGGAATTAAACCTCGTTAAAGATATAAAGCAAGTTTCAAATAGATCTCAAAAAAAGAAAAAAGTTTTACATAAATTAAATGCAATGATGCAAATATGTGCTACATTACACACGCGGACTGCACGTGAGAAAAAAGGATATTTACTTATTAATTTAGGGTTAGTTGTGAGAATTAGAATATTAAAAATAAAAACAACGACATCCCCCACGATTCACGCATCGAAAAATTATAGAATTAATATCTAATATTTGCAAAGTCAAAGATATGTCTGTGCTTCATAATTATTAAAGGTAGATTCAAAATATTTTTATAATTTCATACATTTGAATCCATGACTTTTTGGCCAAGAAGATATGTCTTTAACTAGTTGAGTTATGCTCGGTTTGACTTTCTAATCTTAACTCTAAACTTGAAAAAATGTTGCAATTTTTACCTTGATAAGTTTTTTTCTCAAAATGCTGTTAAATTTTTTTTCTCATATGCGTTCAATGAATTATAAAACATGTGTAAATAACAAAATTAATAGAATTACAAAGAAAAATGAAATTAGAGCCTTTTTTTTTTTGTTGAAATTTATGAACTTTGACAAAATTATTTCATGATTCATTTGTCTTTTAATCAAATTTAATTTTGTGCAATGCTTTGTTTTATTGAAATTAGTGAATTTACAAAAATTTTCACATTGTCTTTTGTTATAATTAGTAGGTGAATTAGTGGAAATTGAATAGAAGATTAAAATTGCAACACTTATCTAAGTGTAAGATCTAATGTGATAAAATTGAAAGTTTAGAGTAAAAATTTATACAACTTGACAGAGTTTTAAGGATGTAAAATTGATTTTTTTTCCTTTATTTTTGGAATGTGTGGGTGTGAGGGGTGAAGCAAAAGTGGAATTGCATGTGGAGAGGGAGCCCACAATGCGCCCCATTTCGGTGTAGGCTTCGCCACCGCAATCAATGATTTACCAAAAACTCTGCATCCGCATCCGCATCCGCTCCTCTCTTTGCGTTCATTCATTTGTCCTCTTTTTCCCCTCTTCCTCCAATCCCCACCCAACTACTTAAATATCAAATTTTGCTTCTCCTTCTCATTTCTTTTGGATTTTTATGCCCCCTTTTTTTTTTTATTTTATTGTTATTGTACCATAACAATCAAAACAAAACTATTTCAAACCATTTTAAGCCCATTCAATGCCCTTCTATTTCTATCTCTATGTCATTCTATATCTTCAAAATACAGGTGCAATCAAACCCCTTCAAATCAAATTGGTTTCATTAACTCCCTCAAGTTTCCATAAAGTATAGAATTGAAAGTTAGTTGATTGATTTGGTTTTGATCAATTTGGTGGTTTGTTTTCTCGACCATTTGTTTTTTTTTTTTAAAAAAAAAAAAATTAGTTCCTATGTCGGGTTTTCATTTTTCTCAAATCAATAGGTCATTTTGCATTTACACCCTTGTCTTAATGTTGTAAAATTAATGTATAAGAAAACTATTTGTAGAGATGTTGGATCGTGATTGATTAATCATTAGATGTCAAATCTATGTCGTTAAAATGCCTTAAAATTTGAGATATTTTGCAAAATGCCTTTTTTTTTCAATAAGTTTTGTCAATTTATAATTAATATTACGAAGAATTATCCTTTTCTTTGTGGTGGCTCCATGCCCATTTTTCATCCTCACTCGTCATAGCTTTTTTTTTCCCTAAGTTCAACAACATATAGGAGGAGGAATTCGATCCCATGACCTTTTGGCTAGAGAGATATGTCTTTAACTAATTGAACTATGCTCGATTTTGGTCAGGGGCATTATTTGCTTATTGGTTAGAACTAAAAATGAGTCTATATGCTATGATGTAATGTAATTATTATCTAATAAATTGTGATGTCTGTGGTAGGCCATATGATATGGAAAAACTCTCACCTCCAGGGAAAAAAATATATATTTGTAGATGTTTAAAATTTTAAGCGTCAGTTTAGTTTCTAAATTTTAAGACCTTATATAAGTATCTCTAAAGTTCTAAAAATGGTCAATTTTTCATTAACTACACTACATTAAGAAGAATTGACAATCATAATAATAATAGTTATTATTATTATTATTAATTTTGAGGTTGTTATGATATTGATTTATTAATTTTATATTTCTTATATTGCTTATATGAAAACACTATCTAACTAAAATATTTTAAAAGTCAATTTGAGTCAAACTTAGTAGATAAGATATCTACTAATAGTACAAAATTCAATAGTCCAATCCGAATTGAAGAGAAAAAATAAAATATTGTAAAATACTTATTACAATTTAAATATTAAGCAAATCATTTAAAAATACACAAATTTTTACAAAAATTGTGGACTAAAATATAAAGATGGTTGTTGCGAACTTTAAATTGAATGTAAAGTTCAATCAAAATCACATTCATTGGAGTTGTTTGTTTTGACTTTAATAATCTGAATCATTTACTGGAAATGAGAATAAACCAAATATTATGCCATCAAAAATAGTAGCCCAAGGTTATTTTCAATTTTCATCCAAACACACCCTCATGCATTTAAAACTCTCACATTCAATTTCAAAATTTTTTCAAATTATTATTTTTATACCCTCCATTGAATAACACCACCATCCTTCAATGGATAGATTTTTCATTCCTTATTTCATTTTGATCTTTAATTTTCAAACAATAAAGTTTATTTCTTAAATATGACATAAAAACTATTGTAGTTACTTTTCTATATTCTGTTTCATAAATAAATTAATAAAAATGTGAAATAGGCACCGTTATTTTCAATAGAAGCTCACATCATTTTTCGATAGATTTTTAGAATACTATTTAATGATCAATAAAAAATTAATGATAAAGGCGGAAATAATGTTTTTGTAAAATTTAAAGATTAAAATAAAGTGTTTAAAATTTAAAAGGTATAAAGGAGAAAAATACAAAATTTTTGTACCTCATCAAAATCATCATAAAAATATTTCTATGAATGAAAATAATAAAATAAGCGTTATTTCTATTAACATTTTCTTTCTGATGGAAATTATTTAAATTTTAAATAGGATCTAGAGCTGGCGGTCACTGGGGCCTTCACCGGAAACAGTGGATTTGCATTTTTAGAAACCATAAGTGGACGAAATTCTCAATATACCAAAAGGGATAATTTTTTTACAAGAATGAAAATTAGTTGGGCATGCCTTCAAATTAAGCAAAATTAGGTTAAAATATATTTTTAGTCTCTATGCATATTTTTTGTGATAATTTATTTCTTTTATAGATATATTTTTATAATAACTTAGTTTCAATACTTTATAAATTAACTATTGAATATTTAACATTAAAAAATTTATTGTGGTTGAGTTGGTTTAAAATTTATAGCTAAGAATACTCTTAAATTGATATGTGGTAGTTGATTGTTGCTTTAAAATAAATTTTTTTTTTTAGTGAAATAGTTAATATCAATGATATAATTTTTACATTTGAAAAATATTCTCTCTCTTGCTAATGAGAAGGAAGTTGAAACATATTTACTTTACAAGTTTTAAGTTTTTAACTTATGTTATGAAAGGATCTTCTTATGTAAGAAAGAGAAGAGATAAGAGAGAAAAATAAAAATGAAGATAATATAAAATTATATTTCATATAAAAAAGAGGAAGAAAATTAAAATTTAGAATTAATTTTTTAGAGTAAAACAATGGTTATCTTTAAGCTTTTACCATTAAAAGTCTAAATTTAATCATGCGTTGCAATTTTTACCTTAAGTTCAATTTTCGCTAAATTCACCCACTAATTTAAAAGAAAACTTAAGGAAAAATCTCTTAAAACTCATTCATTTCAACAAAAATCAAACTTTAGACAAAATTAAGTCGGATTAATATACAAGATCGACAATTAAATAATTTTTTTTTGAAATTCACAAATTTTAACAAAAATCTAACTCTAATATTGTTTTTTAAGCTTCATTAATTTTATACTAGACATATCTTTTAGTTTCATTTAGTGCAGATGAGAATATTTTTCATTGAAATTTTTTTAAAAGAAAGTCTATCATAAAGTAAAAATTGCAATAATTGTTTAAATTTAAACTAGAGAGATTGTTGCATCTTATGAGGTTCAAGATTAAAATTGATTTTTTTTTCTTTCTAATTTTGTTTACGGTGAATATTAGCATGATTTCAAGATAATGGGAAAGAGGAGAATTTAGTGAAAAGAGGAGGGTATATCTGTAAATGAAGGACATGGAAGAGGGTGATTAAGAAAAATAACTAATTGGAGGACAGGCAATCACAGGCTTTTGGCGGGTTCCTGAAGTTGATTTGTGAGCTGAAATCTCAGCTCCATCTCACCTTATTAATGGCTTTTAAATCTATTTTTACTTTCTTTATACTGCTCATCTACGCCACCTCCTCCACCACCGCCACCTCCACCGCCGCCGCCGCAGCCGCGATCCCTTCCTCCATTTTCCTTCTCTCCCCATCCCCACCAACAAACACACAGAGCCAACTTCAAGCAGTGACATAGGCATCGGCGCACAATTTCCACATCTTCTTCTCTCCCTCTCCATTCCTCTCTCTCTCTCTAGTTTTCTCTCTCCTCTGCGCTAAAGATTCCCTGTTCTTTCTTCCAACCGAAGCACCTGCAGATCCGGGGCTTAGGCAAGGTACCCACTCTACATTTGCTTACTTACTCCCATTAATTTAATATTCCAAATGTGCAAACTAATTTTAATCAGCCACTTGTTTTTTAATCTTATTCGCGTCAACTTTTACTGGCGTGGTGATATCCCTGTTCTGTTCACTTCCCTGCATTTGGCGTTTTCTCCACTCTGTAACTTTCAAATAATTCGCGTTTGGATTTTTTTGACATCTGGGTCTTCTTTTTCTGGTGGGTTACTGACGTCCCATTGAAGAGAAAATCAAATCAAGTGTTTTCTTTAAGCTCTCTTGAGTTTAAACTCTTTCTCTTGTTTACATACAGTTCATTTTCCTTTTTGCCCCCCCTTTTTTTTTCCAGATTTAGTTGGACAGATGGTTCGGGATTCTGTTTTACCCTCTGTTCTTGTCAGTCTTCTTGGTCTGGGTTTCAGTGCACGAACGGCATTTCTTTGAATGAAGCAGTTTTTCTCGATCAAGGCTTTGTCCTTTTGCGAGGGTGAATTTTTCTTTAGCTCACTGCAATTACCCGAGTCCGGATCCGGGGGATTTCAGCTGTGCGTTTTGAATTTTGTTCGTAGAATTTGGCATTTCTGACAAGTTTGTGTCTCTTCCAAGAAGGTGTGTTTTAGAATTGCCATTGTTTCTGTAATCTATCGCTATTCCTCTTCCCCTTGCTCGTATGGTGTTAAATTCCTGATTAATGGTTCAGTCCTCCCAAAAGGTATTGAACTTAAGTCCACCGGTTGAGCAATTGAATTGAGAGTGAACATTATTGTTTTAAAAAGAATATGTAATCTGGTTTCAAGATGCTTGAGATGAAGCTCCAGCATTTCTATGTCTGCATTCCTTGGTTTGCTCTCATGGTCAGATTTTGAAGTTATGATGTTCTGTTATGCCTGTGCTAATTTCTCTTAACCTAATAATATTCAGTTGTCATCTCGTTTCTTTCATTGCTCTTCTCAGTGTAATTGGTTTGACCTTTTGATGTGATCTACAAAAAGTCTCTGAACGTAGATTTGAATTTCCAGTGAGGAATTACTCACCGAAGAATGTGGTTGTCTAGTTTGGATTTAGAGTTTATCAATACAGAAATGCTTTGGTTATATGCATTGGGATCATTAGCGATGATAATTTTCATCAAATAAGTACGAGTTCATTAGTATTGACTCGTTCTTGTGTTCAGCATTCTCTAATTTCTTGTGTGTCCTCTGCATGTACTTCCAATCTCTTGTGGAATGCACCATCTTTTCATGATTTTAATGTTGTATGTTCTCTCTCTCCTATTCTCTCTGCTGAGAAAATGGATTCATTATCCTCTCGTACTGATACTTAAGGTGCTATTAGATTGTAGTCAAAGGGAAGGTCTTAAGTTTGAATTTTCATCTCGAGTTGTATCGGTTAACTCTCTGGAATTTCACTTTTGCCTCAACTGCTCAAGTTTTATGTATAATCTGACATGCCCCTTCGATTCAATTGTGGCGATGGAAAACTAATTTATTGCTTACAGCATTTGGTGCCCAAGGTTTTTTACAGCTTATCCAACGATTTGGGCTGCCTTCTTGTTGAAGTTTAAATTGTTACTTTCCTTCCACATGTTTGGATTGTCTGTTGTTCCTTCTTGAAGGTGATGATTCAAGCCTTTTCAAATACCTTCTGTGTTATGTTGTTTCCAAAATGCTGTTTTTGAAGAGAATTATGAGCTCATTTTCCTCATCAGTACACAAAGAATCATGCTTCTGGCTGGGATTTAACAACATAGACAATTTAGCTGTATTTCAGTTATTGCATAGAATGGCACAACTATTTTGCAATTAGTTTACATAGAATAGAACTATATGATGTTGCTGAAACAAAATCTTGTGCAGTGGATGATTGCGATTTTACATAGAAATGTCAAGGATTGCTAAGTGGAAGCTTGAGAAGACAAAAGTAAAGGTGGTCTTCAGGCTTCAATTCCATGCCACCCATGTAAGTTTACTCATTTCATTCTTAAATATATGATACTGCTAGACACCAGCCATCTATACTTTTCATACCTTCCTTGTTCTTTCTGAAGTTGTCTCATTCAAAAACATGGTATTGTTTCCATGTAATCTCCAAGACTAAATCTAATGGATTGCTGAAGTTCATTGCATTATTTAGTTTGAATACCTGCATGTTTATTATGATTCTCCGAGTCCCTAATTGAATCTTAAGCCCTTACATTTGAAATCTTTTTATTTCATTTTTGTCTGGAATCCTTCAATTTTTCAACATTTGATTTAAATGGAGGAGTCAAATAAGTCGTTGATGGCTCTTAAAGTAGCAATGTAGCATTCGTAGTACCTCACGCTTCATCTCTAAGCGGAAGTCATATCATCTGTTTTCAGTTTCCGATCGACTCAGTAGTAATACAATCTGTCATTTTATGTTAGCATGAAATACTGTCTATGTAATGTAATGCAACCAATCTTGCTATTTATGCCACGTCTGAATCTCGTTGTCTCCTGCACGATCCAGATTCCACAATTTGGATGGGACAAATTGTTTATATCATTCATTCCTGCTGATTCTGGAAAGGCAACAGCAAAGACAACAAAAGCAAATGTGAGAAATGGAGCATGCAAATGGGCTGATCCTATCTATGAAACAGCTAGACTTCTCCAAGACACTAGAACAAAGAAATATGATGATAAGCTCTATAAACTTGTGGTGGCCATGGTAGTATTCCTACCAATTATATTTCATTTTCTCTTTTCTCAATTTGTTTTTGAACTTCTCTGCAATTTCTAAAACAATTGCTCCAACTTCTTTTTGGACCAAATCCCAACAATACTAGGGTTCATCTCGTTCAAGCATCCTTGGTGAAGCTAACATCAATCTTGCTGACTATGCCGATGCATTGAAGCCTTCAGCTGTTGCACTGCCTCTTAGTGGATGCGACTCTGGAACTATTTTACATGTAAGAATTTGGAAGGCTTGTAATTCCTAAAGTAGCTCAAACCTCTCATCAATATTCTAGCCATCTCTTTGTCGTCTGTCCTCCATATTTGTATCAGCCTAATTTATAATTCAACTGTAACTTATCGTTCAATCATATTCAATGGCAGGTTACTGTACAGCTGCTTACTTCTAAAACTGGTTTCAGGTACTACTAAAAATGAAACTTTCATAATCTGTTCTATTTTCATCCTTTTAACGAGTATTTATCATTCCTTTTAGGGAGTTTGAGCAGCAAAGGGAACTTAGGGAGAGGGGGCTCCAGACATTCTCTGACCAAAATAGTCATGGTGAATCTCCTAGTGGAAAAGTGTCACTATCCGATGATTCAATGAATAATCATTCAAATAAGGTTTTTTTTTTCTTTCTAGCAATTGTTTACTTATTTATCTCTTTTTTGAATTATAATGTCATGGCCTATAGTTTTTTGTGGTTATTACCTTCTAGGGCTGATTACAAAAATATTTGTACTTGAGGGTTTTTTTCAAAGAGATCCTTATCATGTTAAATCGCTTGATAGGAAAAACACAATCCTAACTGAGGAAATGAAGAATGATGGAAATACAACATTAAATAAACTGAAAAGGGACATGGCCAGGTTAGAAATCAGTTGCACCATTAATGCCCAATATTACCTAAATACTTTAAAATAATTGGCCCTTGGAATGCCTGTCTCCCAAAAAGTTAAAAAGGAGCTTACAACTGTCACATTGTCATGGTGATACAGATATATGCACCAATATATTTATGGCAGTGAAACATTCGAATGAAAGATGATATGAAACTTATTGACTATTCTTCATTATTCTTACATTAAAATTGAAAGATGAAAATTACATTAAGGAATGATTTCAGTGAGGTCAAATAACTTTCCTCATCTCCTATTGTAATTGTATGATTCTATTTATGAAAGTATAGTTAACATCCTTGTATTCTTCTACTTGGTCTTCTTTATAAAATCCTTTCAAATTAGAAAATCCTTTTGTACTCCTTTAGCTTGGGATTTCCCTTTTTTTATATTTCAAAATTTCAGTGAAATAGTTTTGCTACTTATACAAAAATTCTCCCTGTCCTCCCATCCCACTCCCACCTTGGCTGAAATAGGTTCATGCAAGAATTAGGTCCAAAGAAGTGCGTAACAAACTCCCTTTACTCGAAGATGAGGTTGGGCGAAAAGAAGAGTATGCAGATTCAGCAACCGGATTTGATGGCTCTTCCAATACTTCAGAAAGTCTATATGCTGAGAAACATGATGTGCATGAAATTGACAGCATAAAGAGTACAGTATCCGGTGATTTAGGTGGGCTTTCCATTGGCCAAAGTCCTGGATCAGAGAAAGGAGACCAGGGGGATCATCAATATTCTGTGCAGGGGTCAAATAATTGGGCTCATAACTGGGGTTCTGACTGTGCTGCTGAGGGTGACCTGGTTACTGCTTATAAAGAAAACAATAGACTAAGAGAAAGCTTGGAAGTAGCCGAGTCCTCAATTGTTGAGCTGAAGCTGGAGGTAAGCTCTTTGCAAAATCATGTTCATGAGATGGGTGTTGAAACACAGAAAATTGTTTGGCAGCTCGCTACTGAGACTGCTTCAGGTAAAGAACTGACAGAAGAAGTTTCAGTACTAAAAGCTGAGTGTTTTAACCTAAAAGAGGATCTTGAGAGATTGAAGAATTTGCAATCAAGTCTTTCAGAATCTAGAAAAGAAATTATGGAAACTGACCAGGATAACATATGTCAAAAGTTAGAGCCACAGTGGTTAAAGGGGCTCTTGACAATGGAGGAAAAGATTAAAGATCTGCTAAATAAGGGTCACTTTGGATGTCAAGACAGCGATGTTCAGTTTCTCCTAGCCGACTTGGAGGCCATGCTCTGCTTTCTACAAGATTTCAGAGAACGAATGGAACAGGCGATTTCATGTGCCAAAACAAACCAAAATGAGATCAGAAAATTGAACTCCCCGACAAGTCAGATATTGGCATCAGGAACTGGGTTTGATTCAGACATTTACCACACTGATAGCATGCTTCATTGTCTTATACCGGGTTTAATGTCATACGAACCCAATTCTGTAGATGCCATCAGTTCAATGAAAGGAAAAATTTTTGAACTTCTAAGGGAGTTGGACGAGTCAAAAACCAAACAAGAGAGCCTTGCACAAAAAATGGACCAGATGGAATGCTACTATGAAGCTTTTATTCAGGAACTTGAGGAAAATCAGAGACAGATAATTGGAGAGCTGCAGAATCTCAGAAACGAGCATGCAACATGTATATATACTATCACAGCTTCGAAAGATGAGATAGAAGCACTGCATCACGAAATAAATAACCATTTAATGAAGTTTGCTGAAGACAAGAAGAATTTGGATTCTATCAATATGGAACTTGAAAGGAGGGCTTCTAGTGCCGAAACAGCTCTCAAAAGGGCACGATTGAATTACTCAATTGCTGTGAACCAGCTACAGAAGGACCTTGACCTACTATCTGTCCAGGTTACGTCTATGTTTGAGACCAATGAGAACCTCATTAGGCATGCGCTTGCTGATTCTTCAATTCCAATCAGTCAGGATTACTGTGAAATGAATCCGATAGTCACATTGGAGGAATTTTCTCCTGACAAACTCTTGCAGTGTCGGAATCATGATGCAGGGGTAAAGACATATCATTTAAGTAGAGGTATTTTCTCTGAGGACTTGAAAATGTCTCTCTACTTGCAGGAAGAGCTGTATCAAAAAGTTGAGGATGAAGTCTTTGAAGTGCATCTAGTAAACATATACCTGGATGTATTTTCAAAGACGCTGCAAGAAACTTTGCTTGAAGCAAGTGGTGGTTTCAGACTTATGA
Organism: Telfairia occidentalis; assembly: GCA_026257165.2. Lineage (NCBI taxonomy): Eukaryota > Viridiplantae > Streptophyta > Magnoliopsida > Cucurbitales > Cucurbitaceae > Telfairia > Telfairia occidentalis. Next base: position 1,340,337 of record JAOANK020000092.1, on the reverse strand, counting down.
AAGAGAGAATGAATGAGATTAGTCAGCAGCTGGAACTTTCAACCAAGTCCAAGGAGTTATTATTTCTAGAACTGCAAGCTTCTTTGGAAGAGATCCAATCTCTAAATGAATATAAGACTGCAATTGTTGCAAAATATAATGAAATGGGATTAAAAAGTGACATTTTAGAAGAAAATTTCTTAAATGTTACTCATGAAAATTCCTTGCTTACCAAGAAAATAACAGAATGTGAAGGCTTGGTGACAGAATATAGAAATTTTGAGAAAAAGTATCAGACCTGTCATACGGAGAAGTTACAACTGGAATATTCAATGATGAAGGAAAGCATTGAGAACAAAAATCTTCGTAATGAGATTTTTTCTTTGCACGAAGAATTGAAAGCTCTTAGAGTTGAATTTGACAACCTATCTTCTGTGAAGGCGGATCTGCATAATACTGTTGATTTTGTGCATGATAAGTTGAGTAAATTGTTGGCTTCCAGTAACAAAAACTCTAACAATCTCTTTTCCTTGGGTGAATCTGTCAATGTTGACGTGGAGTCGAACAGCTTAGCAGGCTTGGTTTTGCAATTTGAAAATCTCCATCTTAATGCATGCAAGAAAGTTCTCCAGCTCATGAATGAGAATGAACATCTGATGGAAGAAAGAGATATGGCTCAAGAGTCCTTGAGCATAGTAGCATCAGATAATCTGATCATGAAAGAGAATTTTGAACGTGCAAGTCAAGACACGGTCAACAGATTGGATAAGGCCAATGAACTTGTGCAAAAGTTTCACATAGCGATTGAGACTGCTTCTGCAAATATCAATAGCAGTGCAGCTGGAGATAAGTTTACCCAGCAGCATAAAGAACTTCTGTCTGTTCTTGATCACGTGGAGGATGAACTGCAACAACTGACTTCTAAAAACAATGGCCTTGAAAATGAATTGATGGCACTGAGGTTGGTAGATGAAGAACTTGGAAATTGTAAGTTTTTCATCGAGGTGTTGACAAAGGAGAAAAAAGCTCTGCTTGAGTCGTTACATGAAAAAATAGAGGAATCAATGGAGCTTAAGTTGGAGCTTGATCGTTCAGAAGAAAAATCTCAATCATTGTCTGATGAGTTAATTATCGAGAAAAGTTTCAGAGATAGTTTAGAGAACAGAATTAAAGATCTCGATGCCCAAATAAATGAGAAGAGTTGCAAGTTGCTAGATTTTGAGAAAACGAAGGCCGAAGTTGAAAGTCTGAAGCTATTGGTGTTGGATCTTGAGTCGGAGAAATCAAGAGTCTACCGACGCTTACTACAGTCTGAGGAACTTCTTACGCATTTTGATCAAGAGAATTCTTCCTTGGTTTGTTTGGAAAGTCAATTATGTGAAATGCATGAATTTTCAATAGCTGCAGATATTAGCCTAGTTTTCACAAGATCCCAGTATCAGGACCAGCTTGAAAATATTGTTCAGCAATTTCTATTATCAGAAAGGGACCGGATTGCTCTTCAGGAAAAGTATCTCAGTGTAGAGACTGCTCTTAATCAATGTCTGGTTAGTGAAGCATTCCAAGCTGAAGAGAATGCTAGATTGTTGATGAGTCTCAACTCTCTAAAAATGGAGTTAGAAGCCTTCGCTTCGGAGAACAAAATGCTTCTTGATGCAAACAAAAAAATAATGACTCAGTCTGAGGAATTACAAAATCAGACTAAAATTTTGGAGGTTGCAGCTGATGCCGATAGAAGTCAACATGCTCAGGAGGTTGAAAAACTAGGGAAAATGTTGATGACTTGTAATACAGAGATCGATGATTTGTTGTTGAGCAAGGAAGAACTGGAAATAAGTTTGTTGGTTGTCCGATCAAAATTGGATGAACAACATGCTCATCTGATCTTGCTCCAAGGTGTGAGCGATGAGATGGTAATCTGGCAGAATAGGTGTAATGAGCTAACCCAGAGGCTTTCTGAACAAATCTTGAAAACGGAAGAATTCAAAAACTTGTCTATTCACTTGAAGGATCTAAAAGACAAGGCTGACGCAGAGTGCGTTCAACTTCGTGAAAAAAAGGAGAATGAAGGTCCATCCAATGCCATGCAAGAGTCTCTCAGAATTGCATTTATTAAAGAACAATACGAAACAAAGTTGCAGGAATTGAAGCACCAGCTCTCTGTGTCCAAGAAACACAGTGAAGAAATGCTCTGGAAGTTACAAGATGCGATCAATGAAGTCGAAAATAGGAAGAAATCTGAAGTGTCTCACATAAAAAGAAATGAAGAGCTGGGAAAGAAGATCTTGGAATTGGAAAGTAACTTAAATGCAGCTCTCTCTGAAAAGCGGGAAATAGTGAAGGCATATGATTTGGTGAAGGCTGAAAAAGAATGCTCTTCTATCAGCCTTGAATGCTGCAAGGAAGAAAAACAAGAGCTTGAAGCTTCTTTAAAGAAATGCAACGATGATAAATTAAAATTTTCAATGGAACTGAACTTAATGAAAGATTTACTGGAGAGTTACAAATTTCAGACAAGTATGCACATGGAAAGCAGTGATGGAAAATCCGGAGATGATCACATGTCTAAGTCCTCAGTCCAAAATAATGCATCTCCTTGTGAAGAAGTTGAATGCACAAGATCAGTTTCAACTGATGAGACCAATAATTCACATACGTTCCTTAATGGTCGAGGGCAACCGGAGCAGGTACATAATGTTGTTGTCTAATTGAGCTTACTTTGTTTGGTTTATTGGCACAAACTTTTTCTAAGAGCTCTTGAATAAATGCTCAGATTGCAGATCACCAATTCACTTGTTTATCTATTGAAAAAAATCAGAGCTTGTTTAGAGATCTCACCATGCCAAAAAACAAAAATTGGAGAACATACTTAGATTAACTGAAATGACTGATACTCTGCATCTCTTACCACCACATTCATTTTCACGTCAATGACAGGATGTTCTTATGTCGAGAAGTGTTAATGGACTTCAAGATATCTCTCCTGGAAATCAAGAGGACTCATTGTTGCATGCTGAAACCAAGCATTTAGCTCTGGTAAATGATAATTTCAGAGCTCAAAGCTTGAAATTTAGCATGAACCACCTAAACGAAGAGGTTAGTCAGCTGTATTTGGGAAAGAAAGAATTTCTCCATTTGACTTATCATATCATGTTTAGTTTAATAGCACCATGACTGCGAGAAGGGGATGTTTTTCCAATACTTTGAACATCTCATCTAGATCCTGAGATGTGAATTTAAACAGTTTAATTTTAAATTATTGTTGTATTCAACCTTATATTCTGCTTGCAGTTGGAAAGATTGAAAAATGAAAACTCGCTCGTGCATGACGATCATCCTTCTGACTCAGATTTTCCTGGTTTAGAATTTCATCTGATGCAATTACATAAGGTAATCCATAATTAGCACTTACCAACTTCCGATGTGTGAATCAACATGCTAACACTTATGTTCATTCGTTCAGGTGAATGAAGAACTAGGAAGCATATTCCCCCTGTTCAAAGAATTTTCGAGCAGTGGCAATGCATTAGAAAGGGTACTAGCTTTGGAAATCGAGCTCGCTGAAGCATTGCGAGCAAAAAAGAAACAGAGTATGCATTTTCAGAGGTACGTCACCCAGTACAACCATGGCCAATTAGATGTTTACTAGCATTTCTCTTTCCATAAAAAACCTTATTCTTTGTCCTTCTATTCTTCTGGTCCGGAAAAGCAATAAAAAGATCTTGTAAGCCTTGTTGAGTTGAAGATGAGACCAAAAATTGAAAGGGGGAAAAACTGAGGATTATCTCTATGTTTGCGCAAGATTGTTTGAAGTTGAACTATTCTGATACTTTCAACAAAACTTTTGGTCTGTGGTCCAGTTCTTTCTTGAAGCAACACAGCGACGAAGAAGCAATATTCCGAAGCTTTAGAGACATCAACGAGCTAATCGAAGACATGATAGATCTAAAGGGAAAGTACACAACTGTAGAGACTGAACTGAGAGAGATGCACGACCGTTACTCCCAATTAAGCCTTCAGTTTGCAGAGGTTGAAGGAGAGAGACAGAAACTCATGATGACCGTCAAGAATGTTCGTGCATCCAGGAAGCTTCTAAACGCCAATAATCGACCGTCATGGTCTTCCCGGGGGGAGCATTCTCCTTCATAGTTACTTGGCATCTAGGGTAGTCGCTCTTGTCTCTTTCACAAGTTGGAAATCACGTTCAGTTGAAATACGACACCAAAGGCTCCATCTCTGGCTTACTGCATCATTTCACCAAGAAGGATGTCGATAGGCGATACCGTCTCCAGGAGCCAAGCCGCTACGAGTTTGGAGTCAGCTGCACAAGTGAAAATGCAACAGTTTTGTGTAAATAAGAAGAAAGCTTCTGCACCTATTCATTCACCAGATGGTAGAGTAATATCGAGTATAGGATCTTCTCTTCTATTTTAATGTAATTTTTTCTGTACAGTAAATGACATACCTTCATGGCTACATGACTTAACTCTCCAAATATTATGAAGAGAAAGCAAATGAAACCGTGTCATTCTCAATCTTTGTACCCCTTTTCTACTGTCCTCTTGCTCTCTTGGTGTGTGCTATAATTTGCTTTTCTCCATCTTTCTTGCTGCACCAAATGCCCAAGTCATGGAGAAAAGACGTTATTTAATATGAACATTTATGAGAGAGACTAACTAATATTTTTTCACCATGCACCGACGTCCAAATCATGTCTTACCATATGTAGATATTTTTTATTGAGATAAATGATGATGGGTTAGATAACTATTAGTTCAAATTGAACCTCTTGCTCTTCTGATGTAATAATAATAAATTACAAGAGATGTTGAAATGTAACATAGTACTCTTTTTCCCTTCTGTTTTCTTTCTTCCTTCAATTCTTTGCCTTTCCATGAGCTAAGCTCCTGTAGAAAAATCCAAACAGATGCCGATGCTCATATAGGATTAACGTTTGTCACAATTTTTTATAGTGGGCCTAGCCCATGTATGGAAAGTCCAAAAAAGGCTACACTGCCTTAAAAACTTCATTTCCTTTGTGGGCCTATTGAGCTGCAGGAAACCATCCTCGTAGACTCATTACGCCCAAAGAGGACCTCGAAATTATCAAATCCATTTATTCAATTTTAAATCAGGTTAGTTCCGTAAATGACCACAATAACAGAAATAGCAATTTACGAACAAATTAATTCGAAACGAAAAAACAAGTAAAATGAAATAGAATATGGGCAATACAATGTAGGTTTTCTTTTTCATTATATTTAGAAATTCATCTAATGATAGTAACACACTTTTTTTCTTCTTCTGAAAATGATAGTAACAGTTCACTTTTGTCTATAAAATTTAGGTTGAATCAGATATTTCAATCTTTATATTCAGTTAAGTTCTTATGCTTTAGTTTGCTTAAATCTTGCCAACATGAGTATGAGTAGTAATCGGTTAAGATCTTTAGACCTTCAAGTTCAAATTCTCACACCTACTCAAAAAAAGTTTGGCTAAATCTTACCATAAATTTATCAATTTTTTTTTTTCATTAACGTCAATTTTTTCAATCAAAATTAAAAATAGTTTTAGAATGACTTTTGAAAGTAGCAATTTTAAAGTGTTTCTAGAATTTTCAACAAACACTTTACGATTTTTTTTTCCTTTTTTTTTTTTGGAAAAGATACTGTAACAAACAGCTTACTATGTAATCAAAATTTGAAAAATACTTCTATTTAATTAGAAATATATTTTTACAATTTAAAAAATGATCAAATTCACTAATGGGAGAGACTATAGATGAGACTAAAATCATAAAAAAAAAATAATTAGACAAAATTGACATGTCAATTTCACTAATAGTAGAATGCACTAATGAAAAATATAATTTAACTAAAAAATTAAAAGAAATATGTTGCCGAAGTATTGCTATTTGTTCAACTGAAAATTGAAAGGAAAAAAAAAAAAAAAGGAACTTACAAAAATCTGGAGACATGAATGGAGGATTTAAAATTGAAACGCTATACCTTCTCACCGTTTTGAACTGCGACCACTCACTCGCGTTTTACAAACTCACATAACTGTACCCATCGGACGAAGAGGAGCTGAACCGAAGTGTCCATGGACGACATTCCGTTCTTCAAAATTCCCATTACTCACGCCGCAAAATGGTTCCCGATCACAAAATGTTCCACCGCCGATGCCCTCGCCGCCATACGTAAAACTCTTGAAAGCCATTTCGGGATCTGTACCTTCTTCTTCGCATTCAATTGATTCGATCTTCTGGTCTTTTCCTTCCTCTTCTTCTTGGATGAATTGGAGATCCTGATAATCGTCCTCCTCAGTACCGCCGGCTACCGGAACGAGATTGAGGATGAGACGGCCATTGTCCCTGTGCGATTCCAAGTACTGGTGGTGCCTCACTCTCTCCAGTTTCAAAATTAACCTTCCGTTGGTGCAATTTCTTGTTAAAATCCACGGCGGCCAGGTTCGATGCCCTGCCTGTCCCGCTAGGAAAGGAATCGGCGGTGGAAATTGCTTTTTCGCCGCACATCGTCGCTCCTGATTGGCGGGATGAGAACGATGATCGGAGTCGTCGGACCGACTCAATAATTTCTGTTGGATAATTTCTTCTGCATTCGAAGTCAAGCAAACACCGCTCTCAGTCCCAATCAAATCGTCCATTAACAAATTACAAGATCTGATCGAACAAGAAGAACAAGAATGAGTCAACAGCTTTGACCTGGTAATGCCAACTCCAACACCACGACGAATCACTTGATCTGCCGTTTCTCCTCCTTCTTCAGAACAAATTAGGGTTTTAAGTCCAGAAATCGAAAATCGTACTGCTTCAACAACGGGACCTTGCTTCTGTGTACGCAATCGCATGGGGAACCGAAAAGTCGATGCGCAGAAAAGAAAACCGAAGAAAGACGAAACAATTATCTTAACCTTGCAAAATAAATTGCGTTGGGCCGAGAAATAATCCATGGCGAATTTCTTTTGTTTTATATTATTGCAGAGAGGGTTTTTTTTTTCCCTCCCAAACCCTAGCCATGGTGGATGGGAATGAGATGAATATTTTAACACAATTTTATTTCTTTTCTTTTTTTTTTGAAGCTAATTTTATTTCTTATTATTAATTTAATATTTTTAATAATAATTACATTTACAGTACAGAATGGGAACGAATGGATGTGGCCCTCCATCCATTTACCTACTTAATTAATTAACCTGCAATACAAACAAAGATGCGCTAATTAAGACTCTCATTTTTTCTATATTCGATTAAAATTCTTTATTTATTCTTTTCAATTAATTCTAAAAATCATTTTAATTCCATTTCAGTTAGTTTGATTTTTATACTTATTTTGGTTTGATCTTTCTTGTTTTAGTCTTCAAATTATAGTCTATTTTAGAAATAAATGTCTAATTAAATTTATAAATCTTAGGTCATCCATTTTTAGAACTACGTACCTAATTAGATTAAAAACAAATTGTTACTTAAAAAAAAATAAAAATAAGTTTTTATACAAGATAAAATTTCAGTATATAAAGTTGAGGAATATAATTTTAACCTAATAAATATTTTAAATTTTAGTTTAGGGAAATGATTCTCATTAACATTAGGTAGGTTGTTTTTAAAGCCTAAATTTAAAAAAGTAAAAAGCTTCTCTTACATGCTTTTCATATATATATATATATATATTTAGTAAAATGATTTTCATAAATTTTGAATTCTACTAACTAATTACATATTTTATAATTGGCCTAATAGTGTTTAATAATAATAATTGTCAAGGACATAGTTCAATTGGTTAAAAGGCCTAAAGGTTCGAACTTCATCCTCACATTTTTTGAACTAAAACTAATACATTATTATTATCCAACATTAATTTTGAAAAAAAAAATATCGTCTAAGCTTTTATCTATATCTATATCTATACTATATTAAAAGGGCGCATGGAGGAGAATTTTTGCCTTCCAACTTTGCCATTGACTGTTTAATACATATTCATTTTGCCCTTCAAATTCTTACTGACATGACTATTTGAGTTGAGGTGTCCATTGAGATGTGTTTGTATAGACACATCTTTTTACACAAAGTCATCTCTAATGAAATGTGACTTATTGGGTCGACATGTCTATTGAGATGATAGACACGTCATTTCATACAAAGTCACCTATAATGGGGTAAGACTATTCGGTTCAAGGTGTCCATTAAGAAATGTTTGTACAAACATACATATCTTTTCACACAAAATCATCTCTAACATTTTAGTATTTAAAAAGTTTTTTTTTTTTAAATACATATCTACTTTGTCATTCAAACTTCTATAAGACGCAACTGTTTTGGTCGAGATATCTGTGTACGGACAAACATGTCTTTTCATATAAAGTCACATCTAATCATTATAACCTTTTATATTAATTATTTAATTTTTTTTATTTTTTATAATATGCTAATTTTAATTTTTAGCGAATAATACAATTTTAATAAATAGTATATTATATTTTAAAAAGTAATTATTAGCAAAGTTTATAATTATATTTATTTTTATTTTTACATTCAACTGAATAAAGTCAACAATAGCATTTCTTTTAAATCAGTCTAATTTTTTTTGTCAATTAATGAGTGTGTGGCAAACTGATCCAAATTATAAAAAATACTATCGTTTTTTACTTTAAATTAAAAATACACAATTTTAAATTAAACTACACGATTCCACGTGTTTCTGACTAGTATTATTAAAATGTAGATTTAGATTTTTTTTTTCTCATTTAGGTATTTGAATAATGTAATTTCTGATGTATATTTTAGTTCCAAAACGCTTTTTTAAAAAATAACCATTTTGATCATTGCTATTATTTTCTCAATCAATCTATAGATTTAAAAGCAAACAAGTACAATATGTATTGTACTTGTTAGCACACACTAATACATATACTCAAAATTACCTCAACCATATTTTTAAAAGCAAAGTAAAAATTGACACCATAACATCCTTACTTTTTAGAATTTTAGGCACTGTAATAGATACTTTGAAAGATTAGAGATCAAAATGAGATTTAAACTTAAAATAATATATATTAAAAAAAACTTGTGATTCAAATCAATATTGTCAGCTTGAGCGTAATTCAATATAATAAGTCCAATATATTAATAAAATTAAACTAGAAGTTTAGCCTTTGAACTTTCAAATTAAATTTATGTCTAAAAAGTCTTGGGGCTTTAAAAAGTGTCAAATATATTTTTAAACTATTAATTTTGTGTCTAATAGGTGCCTAAATTTTAAAAAAATTCTAATAAGTCTCTAAACTTTCAATTTTGTTTTCCATAGATCATTTGATTTTAAATTTAATATCTAATATATCATTGACCTAATCAATTTTTTTTAAAATGTACAGACATATAATACTAAACACAAAATTTGAAGTTTAGAGTTTTAAGAGGCATAAAAACCAATTCTATGTCTAAAAAATTTATTACCTTTTAAAATGTTGAATACTTTTCCAACATATTACAAACAAAATTGAAAGTTTCATAATTTATTGGATACTTTCAAAATTTAAGGACCTATTATACAATTAAAAGACTAAAAACATATATATTTGACACAATTTTTAATTTTCAAGAACCTACCCGACATAAATCGAAATTTTGAGTATGGGAGATATTAATCATTATTCTACCCGAAATTGAATTTGAAATGTAATGTTAAAAGGAAAAAAAAAAAATGTAAAGGAAGGAGATATGAAGAAGAAGGTGTACACGTTGTGAAGAAGAGAAGAGCATGGTGTTGGTTTTAGTGTTTCTGTACAACTCATTTATTTTGTTCTTTTTCATTTAAACTCAACCATCTGTGGCCACTGGCGACATCCATTTTTTCATTTTTTAGGGTTAGCAGTAAATTACATCGTTTTTTTTAGTTCAACAACATGTGAGAAATGAGAGAATTCGAACTCATAATTTTTTTGTTAGGAAAATATGTCTTTAACCAATTGAATTATGTTCGATTTGCCCTTGTTTCGTTATTAATTCATATTATACTTTTGTTTATTTTTCATTTAATATTAGATTCAAGGTTTAAATCTGAATTATTTTAGTCCCTAAACTTTCAAGTTTATTCTATTTTGGTCTTTAAACTTTCAAAATGTTTGTTTTGGTCTCTAAACTTTTGGATTTATTTCATTTTAATCCCTAAACTCTCAAAAGTAACTATTTTTATCTCTATCATTATTTTACTTTTAACAAAGAAATGACATGAAGCTTTAAATATATGTATAAGTTATGTTAATGTAAGCATATATATTTAAGCCATATAGGTTAAAGATGAACTTTGGACAAATAAAAATTAGATGAAAAAATTATATATATAGCAAGGACCAAATGATTATTTTTATAAGTTTAATTAGGGGTTAAAATAGACACATTTTGAAAGTCTAGAGACCAAAATGGAATAGAACTAAAAAAAAAAAGAAAAAAAAGACCAAAATGGAATAAACTTAAAAGTTTAGATTTGAATAACTTTTTATTGATTTAGAGAACTGAATTTTCAATTTGGTGAGGATGGAAAAAAGAGAATCTAGTTAGGCTTGGAGAGTTTAAATTGGATGGGATAATAATTTTGGGTTAATTAACTGGCAATTTGTCTTTATATATAAATCATAAAATAACCTTTTGTTTTCTGTTCGGTTTTTGCAGATATTTCTGGCTGTGTGACAGCTCTGTCGCTGCCCTTTTTTCCTCTTCAAAGTTCAGACTTCGTTCATATGCCATTTGGACCTCATAGTTATTTATTTCATACAATTATTTTTATTTTTTATTTTTTTTACTTTCAAATTCTATATCAACTTCTTCGTATTGGTCTTAACCCTAAGTTTGCCAGGTGTCATTACTCATGACTTCAATTGTCAGTCAAAATATCTCAAATGCAATATCAAAGCTGGCATATTAATTAGATAGCTGTTCAAATCTTCGCTTCCATATTTATTGTATTAAAAAAATTTTAAAATATTAACAATAGAAACATAATTAAAAAAAAAATTAATTTTATCAAATTCGACCTAAATTTAAATAAGGAGCAAACTCAATTATATTGTTTACTAGATGAAATTATAATTTTGAAAAGATTTTGGGTGTGCGATGGCATGCATAGTGGCATTATTCTTATGGCTTGAATGCGATTGCTCATGTGAGTATTGATTCCTTCGAACTCGGTTGAATATGTTTTTTAGCTTAGTTTTTGTACTTTCTAGTTCTTGAAGGGTTTTTAGTTAGATTTGAACTATTTGTGGGCATTCTCTAATTTGCTCGAGTTTGAGAGTCCATTTTTGTTCTTGAGTTTCAGTATCTATATATAGCTTGATTTTATGTTTTTCTATTTTTTTTTTTTAAAAAATTTTTTTGTAAATTTTGTTGATTGGTTGAGGAACAAAGAATTGGTTAAATAATTATACCACAATATATATTATATTCATGGATTCATTCATCTCTTTCATGCCTTGGAAATTGAATTCTGTACTTTTGCTATTCATACTCTTTCCCTTTCTTCTGCCATTTCTCTGCATTCTCTCTCACATTTACCCTCTTCATCTTTAAATGCTCCATCACCTTCAAACTTCCCCTTCATTTTTTTTTTTATATATTTTTTTATTTTTTATTTTTCTTTCTAATTTGAAACTTTTTAATTTAAGACATATACTTTTATTAATTAAGTTATGTTCAAGCTAATTGCACATACATCTTCGATTCAAAAAGATTTTAGAGGTCAAAGGATTTGAATCTTCGATTACACAAACTTAGACAATCTAACGTTATGCTCTATATACTTCAAAAAAGAAAAAAAATGCTCTAATTCAAGCTTAATAAAACTACGAGCCAAGCATGTCTAAAAGTATCGAGTGGATCATATTTATTTTGCTTGCACTGATAGAGAAGTTAATTTCAAGAGTAATAAATTCAAACATAATTTTGTTAGGGCAAATAAACATTGGAATAGATTGTTAAAAAAAAAAATGTAGATATTTAGAGGGAAATAAAAAGTGCATTGTAGGTAGAAGTAAATAAACTGGAGTTTCAAACTAAATATAGGAATAAGAAACGAATTGTGTGTAGTGTAGAAGTAGGACATATCTAGTTTCAAATCAATCCCATAAGACGTCTATTACTATTTCAAAAATTAAAATTTGATCTGCAAATCATTGAACTTAAAACAAAAAAAAAAAGATTAAACCAAGAATAGGAATTCTTGAATTTTTCTTTTTTCAGTAAAATAGATGTACAGGAACCGACAATTGAATTAATGATATCGTAAACGGAATGTAGTGAATATAGGGATAAATGTGTCATGGATATGAATTAAAATATCAAATATTCATATAATATAAGTTGAATCGGCTAAAGTAGCTTATACGCATTGAATAAGAGCATTATTAAATGAGTGCTCAAAGTGTCCAAAGTATGAAGAATTTATGTTTGATTATTTGGAGGTTTGTATTATATATTATAAAGAAAGTCAAACGTAACGTGTCCTTTCATCTCGCATCAAAATATGCAAATTATAAGGCAAAGCTACTTCTGAACCAAGACTGCAAAATTATCTAATCAACTTTCTCTCTCTTCTTTTGAAAAAAAAAAAAACATATATTCCATTTCCAAATAAAACTAACACCAGCAGACACACACCGACAATAAATCATAAAAGTTTTTTTTTTTTTTTAATTAGACAGAAAAAGAACTTACCTCGCTGTGAAATCAAGAAATCACACCCTTATTAATGTGTCACATATATATATTTGAAATAACTATTCTAAAAAATGGGTGGTTTGAAACTATTTTTAACGTGAAAATTCTAGTTGCCTTTTAACGTAGGATTTACCCATAATGGGAAAAAACAAAAAAGGAGCAAACAAATAGAGTGGACGATTTCTAACTCTATATGAAAATATATATGTGGTTAAAAATACCGTTTCATTAATGGCTAACATTTTCCTCTTTTTCAAATATATATATATATATATATATATATATATCTATATATCTCGTTTCTTACCCATTTAGCTGCTTAAAAATAAAAGAAAAAAATAATTTTTACCCATAAGCTTTCAATTTAATCAAATTGGACTTTAAACTTAAATAAGTGTTGGAATTTTAACCCTCTATGCAATTTATGCTAATTCACTTATTATTTTTTTACCGATAATAATGTATAAATTATCATAAATTCAATAATTTCAATAAAATTAAGTATTGCACAAAATTAAATTTTAATCAACCATTGAGTAACTTTGTCAAAGCTCACAAATTTCAACGAAAAAAACTTACCTCTAATGTCGTTTTTCTTTGAAATTATATCAATTTTGCTCTTTATGTATGTTTTATAATCAATTAAATTAAATACATATGAAAATACTTTTTGAACCATCTTTCAAGCAAAAATTTATTAGAAGGTAAAATTTGCAACCCTTCTTCAAGTTTAAGGTTAAAATTACAACACTCATCTAAGTTTAGGATCCAATTTGATGAAATTAAAAATTTATGATCAAAATTGATATAATTTGACAAGTTTATGAGTCAAAATTAATTTTTCTCCAAAAAACAAATGTGTTATAAACTATAAGAATTAAATTGTTACATAATAAAAAATCAATACTACTTTACTTTTTGTAGTAGAAACTAAGTGCATATTTGGCATAACTTAAAAAAAAATGTTTATAAGTAAAACGTTTATTATATAAGTGTTTTTTTTTAAAAAGAAAATTAGTTAAATACTTAATTATAAAAAGCTTTAATTATATTTTATTTGATATTAGCATTTTTAATTAGATAAAAATACTTTTCAAAATTTTAACCTAACATTGTTAATTTTGAAAAAAAAAAAAACTTTTTTCAATCAATAATTAATTTTAAAATCATATCAAACACACCCAAAAAAGAGTTACAAATTTTCTAAATTATTGCATCGTAAAGTTTATGATTACAAAATTGAAACTATATGCCCAAATCATTACTTACTTCGAGTGAAAGTATAGTATTGTTTTTACCAGAATATTTTTGAAAAAAGTATATAGATCCTAAAAAGATGAATGCACCCTTAAAAGTATAGTGTTGCAGTAAGAGAAATATAATATAGAGAAAGAAAATGAGGCATGCGATAGATATATTTTGTAGGATAAAGAAATTAAAGAGGCTAATAAAATAAAAACCCAACCCAAACAGACACCAAACTAATTCTAATTAATTTCTACTACTACTACTTCAGACACATAAAAATGGTATTCTATGGTGTAAGGTGTTGCCATCACTGACGTATTTCCTTAGCTTCGAACGGTCCTCAGGCTCCCTGCAGCCACTGCCACTCCGAACATAAACGCTGTATCTCTGCCCCTCACATTCCCATACTTAAACCAGTTCCCCTCTTCACTACCCCCGCCCTCCTCCGCCGTATCCTCCTCCTCAATCTCATCGCCCACTATTTCCACATTCGCCTCATCGGAGGAGAAGTACTGGTCCTCGACGGCCACCAGCTGCAGCATCAGCCGCCCCTCGGATCTGTGAGCCCGGAAGTACTCGTGGTGCCTCACCTTCTCCTCCGTCAGTATCAGCCGCCCGTCCCCGGTGTAGTGCCGTTTCAACACCCATGGCATGTGGGAAGCCAGATTCCCAGTGCGAACCAGCAATGGGATTGGGGGTGGATACTCTTTCTCTTTCCCGATCCCCATTCCCCACATTTTGTTATCCCTCTTTTGGGGCTCCCACAAGTTCGGCGCCGGCGACATTATCTCTCCCGCCGTCTGCTCCTCCTCTTTCAAATCCACACAACTCTCCATGCCAATGTAATCATCAATGTCTAAATCTATAGCCCCAGGGGAAACCTTCTTGCTCTGCATAGTGATTTTTCAAATTGGGGATTTCAATCAACAGAGATTTAGAGAGAAAACGGTTGAGGGGGAGAGGGAGAAGAAGAACGAACTAGTGAATGCGTTTTGAAGAAGTGGAGAAATGGGGGTATTAATAAATAGAGGGCGCTTCTCTGTTTTGCATTCAGAAACCGATCCCCTTCAAAAATTTAAATGCGAGCCCAAAAGAAGGGGGGGAGGGGAGTGAAATAAATTGGAAACCGAGTAAAATTGTGTCATAAAAATGGAGGGATAATAAATGAAAATAAATACGGGATTCGAAGATTTGGTACTGTGGACATGTCTAAGAGAGTGAAAGCTAATTTTTCAACATTTGGAAGCGTACGTGGGCTACAAAATTGCACCACGTATTTGCTTCAATAATGTCGAACACACGATGTGGCTACTACAAAACAATTATACAACTCAGCCCTCGCCCCATCCGTAACGCTTTATGATATGCCATTAATTTAGTACCAAATTTCCAAGTGGAACCCTAACTTCATCCTCCATTAAAGGAGCCTACCGGGAAGTTGAACTAAACATATCCTAGTTCTGTTCAAAGGATGAGATAAGATTTGCAAGTGACTGATTATTTCTTCAGAGAAATCATCGCAGAAAAAATGGATGACGAAGAAATGCGAAGACATTTGTCGCCTTACGAAGAAAAATCTCGAAATTCGACACGAAACAGTCGATTGCGAAGTTTTTTTTTCCTTTACTTCTTTCGAATCCTATGATGATTATTCGATGTAGTTAGTCAAAGTCAAACGAATTAATCACGGGATGAAGAAAAATTATACAAAACTATTGAATCCTTCGAAACGAAGAGTGGAATTAAAACAAGTCCGAGTGCACAGGCTGATCTCTCAAACAATCGAAAGAAAGTAAAAATGAAAAGAAAAACTTACACGAA
The DNA here is from genome assembly GCA_026257165.2 of Telfairia occidentalis. NCBI lineage: Eukaryota > Viridiplantae > Streptophyta > Magnoliopsida > Cucurbitales > Cucurbitaceae > Telfairia > Telfairia occidentalis. Next base: position 1,324,559 of record JAOANK020000092.1, on the reverse strand, counting down.
GCAGATAATGGCGGAAATGGAGAACTTCGAAAACTCCGAAACAGCGTTCAATCTTCGCCTCTTTTTCTTCTTCTTCTTCTTCAACTTCCCTTTCAAGTGGAATTGGAGCGAAAGAGATAAAATGGCGACGGTTTCGGCTTTTCCCGCTTCCTGCCGCCGTGGTTATAAATGGAATACGCACTTTGAAATCAGTTTTTTTTTTTCCCCTTCTTCTTCTTCCTCGTATCTGCCGCGTTTTCTTATTCGGATTTCAAAAGCGACGAATTTAAATTTAAAGATATTTATTACGGCTTAATCTTATTCGGGTCTATAAACGGTTGAAGTTTATTCTATTTTGTTTCATAACAGCCTCAATAAAGTTACAAAAAAAAATGATTTAAATTTTATGATTTGAAATTTGAGAAATGATTTTAAATTCTTCATCTTGTTTGGAATGAAAAATATTTGAACGATTGTATTTAAATTTTATTGTTTGGATGTTCACGAAAAAGAAAAGAAATTAAATGAAATTACTTATACAGGTTTTTAATCTTAATTTATTAATTAAAACTAAAATATGACAAGACTAAATAAGTAATTGAATTAAAATTTTATGAAATTCTTCAAAATCCAATCATTTTGGTCAGGAAATTTTTTTTTTTTTATGCAAAAACACGATTTCAAATTAAGCAAGATTTCAAATTATACAGTAATTGTGATAACAAACAAGGGAATTTATTTGAAATCAGTAAAAATCTAAAATCCCTCAAAATCTTAAGTTTCCAAATAGAGCATTTTTTTTTTAGTCCTTGAACTTTCAAAATGTTCGTTTTGGTCCCTAAACTTTAAAAAAGTAATCATTTGGGTCTTTTTCTTTATTTTATTTTTAACTAATTAATGATATAGCTTGAAATATATGAATAAGTATGTTAAATATGAATATGTAGTTAAGCCACATAAGTTGAAGACAAGCATAAAATAAATACGTATTTGATGATAAAGTTATATACCAATGACCAAAATGATTATTTTTTATAAGTTCAGGGACTAAAATAGATATTTTGAATGTTTAGAGACCAAAATGGAATAAATATGGAATAAATCTAAAAATTCAAGGACCAAAATAGACATTTTTAAAGTTTATGAACCAAAATAAAATAAACTTAAAAGATTAGAGAGCATAATGAAATTTAAACCTATTTATTATTTAAGTCATTGAGTTCAAGGATTAACATCTCAATGTCAAAA